>JAIUZE010002980.1:0-18975 GCA_022085475.1 Heliosperma pusillum | reverse complement strand
AACTCATAGAATCATACATACATGAAAGACCAATACTTCTATAAACAGGCATAAGCTCCTAGCACGGCCCATAGTCGATTGTAACTCGAGGCTATACCACAAGGTAGGAAAACATCCTAGTCCTAGACTGATCAGACCTAGCGACAACAGCTATTCCATTCCCCGTCCCATGACATAACCGTACATGAGAAACTCTACTAGGCGACCCCCTAAGCAGAGATGGCTAGTACTTAAGCTGGCTCCATTCCCCAAGTGGAACTCTTAGGCAACCATGCCCCGCCTTGGATATAAACCCACCAAGCCGGGACACAAAAGCTATCGACGGTGAACATATACTCGTTAAAGACAGTACTTGCCTATCTATGTCATGGTCCAAGATACTCATTTAGAATTAGAATGATCCAGACGCCATATACTCATAATTCTCTATGGGTACTTAGTCAACACGACATATATCATACAATTAAACAGTCACGGGAAAACATCCTATCATTTGACTAATTGCATATAAATCAAAATCAAATAACATATCGCCTCATATCTACTAAGGCTAATTCATTAATTAAATACAACCTTACTTGAAGACAAATCCCCGACCCGAGTCCCGCGACGGGTCATCAGTCAAAACGGGGCTAACTAGATCTTAGTTTGACCAAACCCGTTTGGTCAAACCGGCTAGAAACAGAGTCTTTACCACATAGACTTAGACATAAAAGTCAACATATTCATTACATGTTATTTTATTAAAACTTCTAACATTTGAATTATTAAATCTTACGTAACCCCCCCGCTTGACTTAAAGAATATCAATTTAAAATACGATCCCGTATTATAATTTCCAACATGTGAGAAATAATAATTGTATGAAAAACTTTTTAATTAAATATTTTACTTATTAATATTTCTCACTTGCTAATTATTACAAAACGCGATAAAATAACGATAACTCAAAAACCGTCACAAGTCCCACAAGGGGACCCACGGGCTGATTTGGGCCAACATGACACGAGTCTGGACTGGGCCCCACGGCTGGTTTGGGCCTGTTTTGGGCTATTTTAACGACTTTACTAAAACCGTTTCCTAATATTTCCCGCATGCTTTAACATAATTAAAACCCGTCAAAACAACAACAAAACAATCAAACATCGACACAAACAGCAAGGACCAACACCGGACCAAATCCAGACCGGGCTGGACCGGCCTGAACCGGTCTGACCAGGCCTGAACCGGCCGGTCTGGTTCGGTTTCCAGCCCCCCTTTCCGGCCACCCTACACGGCCCAAACAACCACCACTCCAATTAAATTCTAACATGTTTTTAATTAACAAACACCCATTTTAACAACCAATTTAACCATCAATCATACAAGAATCATTATTATGAAAATCATCCAAATTCATCAAGAACAACCAACATGTTATAAATTCATAAAACACAACAATAACCACTACTTAACATGTTACTAACTAAAAATCCTTAAATCATAATAACATGAACCAAAACAAAAGATGAACCAAAAATAAAAGAAACAAAAGCTATGTAACATTATTTCGTCGAGTAAATCGGAATTGTTACCTAGCTAGCAAAATCAAGTAGCACCAAAATAAGAAGTAAAGAAACCCGTCTACTAATCTTCACCCAAAATATACGAGTCACCAAACTCGTCTTCAAAATCTTCCCCTTATAAGAAATGACAAGAAAAACATTATTAGAATTTAAAACTTGATTTTCCATAATTAAAGTGTTGAAAATGATTTTGACGGAATTGAAAATAAACCGTACTTGAAGATGGAGAGCGAAGAGGAGATTCTAGAAATATAAGTTAGGACGGATTTAATTAAGAAATGAAAGTTTTATGATGATTTTGCTCAAGAACGACGAAGAACGGATGAAGAACACGAAGAACGCTCAAGAACGATTAAAGAAAGTGATATTTTGATCTTAAATTGATTTATTGTAAAATGAAAAGTTGTTAGTGAGTAAAGTAGGGTGAGGGAGCCGTGTAAATATAAGGAAAAATGGATGTCGGGTTTTGAAATTGTTGTTACGTAATTGACTCAGGTTTAATAATTATTTTACGGTAATCGATTAAATATAATTCGATATTAAGTTAATTACACTAAATATCTAGATATTATGATATTGTAATCAAAAGTAATGAAATATCAAGCCTAAGAGAGGAGAAAGAGTGCCGTGTGGTTTTGTGCTAGACGGGTCTGTTTTGTAAACGATTTGCGTAATTTCCGTTGACGGATCGATAAAGTAACAAATATCTAAGATATTTGTATTAGTTTAATCGAAACAATTAAAATATCTCAAGTGAGTGGAAAACGATGACATGGGCGTGTGACTCATGCCAAAGTCGAGTTTCGATTTTGTTTCGGGATTTACGATGAGTCGGGAATAGTTAAATGATTCCCGAGTTTAAACCGTAAAACCTTATTATAAATTCCGAATAAATTCAAAATAATTTTATTAAATTATCATAAATTCTAATAAATCTAAATAAAAATAAATCAAAAATATTATTTTTTTAAATAAAATTTCGGTCTTCAAACTTCTAAGGCGAGTCGGGAAAGTCAACGAAAGTCAAAGTCGACTTAAAAGTCAAGAAAAGTCAAAGATGACTAACAAGTCAAGAAAAGTTTATGACGACTTCAAAGTCAAGAAAAGTCAATGACGACTTTAAAAAGTCAAGAAAAAGTCAAAGACGACTTAAAAAGTCAAAGAAATTCAAAGATGACTAAAAACGGTCTTTTCATGAAATCTCTCAGAAATTCCAAATACGAACGCGGAATTTCAAAATACGACTCGAAACAATAAATTCTATTTTAAAAACTTAAGTCTGCTGAAAAGTGTTAGTAAATATTTTTACTAGAAAAATTGGGTACTTTTCGGGTTGTTACACAAATCCTTGGGTGCAACAAGGAAGAGTAATCCTACTTTGGATTAAGGTTTAAGGAGCTCTATATTCAGGTTGTAAAACTACAAAAGTTGTAGTATACCTTTTCCATAAAGCTTTGTAAGGAAATTTCTTCTTATTTGTTGTTTAATAAACACTATTTAATCATGCATGTACTAGATCACATAAAAATTAAATTATGGTAATTTAATCTAATGATTAGAAAGTCTAAACATATAGTTTTCATAACTAACAGATCTACAAGATCAAAATCGGCATAGATGGACATAATAATGTCTACAAAGCTAGATTGGTGGCAAAAGGTTTCACTCAAGTTCATGGTTTACACTATGATGAAACCTTTGCCCCAGTCACTATGCTTCGATCTATTAGGATTCTCTTAGCGGTTGCCGCCTTTCATAACTATGAAATTTGGCAAATGGATGTCAAAACCGCCTTCTTGAATTGGATTCTAGAAAAGGAAGTGTACATGACACAACCTTAAGGTTTTGTGGATAAATCAAACCCTAAGAAGGTGTGCAAACTTAAGAGATCCATTTATGGTCTTGAGCAAGCATCCAGGAGTTGGAATCATCGCTTCGATCATGTTATCAAACAAAATGGTTTCACTCGAAGTGTCGAGGAGCCATGTTTATACATGAAGTTTATTGGGAGCAAAGTTACTTTCCTTATTTTGTATGTGGATGACATACTTCTTATTGGGAATGATATACCAATGCTTACTTCTACAAAGGAGTGTCTAGGAAAACATTTCTAGATGAAGGATTTGGGAGAGGCACAATGGATTTTGGGTATCCGGATCTATAGAGATAGATCGAAAAGGATACTAGCATTAAGTCAAGAAGCTTATATAGATAAGATTCTTGATCGGTTCAAAATGAAAGACTCTAAGAGAGGCTTTCTTCCCATAGGTCATGGTAACACTCTGAGTAAATCGCAGAGTCCTACCGTCACCGAAGAGATTGAACGCATGAAATTGATTCCTTATGCTTGCACAGTTAGATCAATCATGTATGCTATGATGTGCACTCGCCCCGACGTTGCATACGCTTTGAGCATGACGAGTCGTTATCAAGCCAATCCAGGTGAGAGTCACTGGATAGCCGTCAAGAACGTACTTAAGTACTTACGAAGAACTAAAGATTCGTTCTTGGTGTTTGGAGGAGAAACTGAGTTGCGTGTAAAGGCTTACACGGACGCTAGTTTCCAAACTGATAGGGATGATTTAAAATCCCAATCCGGCTATATCTTTATGTTGAATGGAGGAGTTGTTTGCTAGAAAAGCTTCAAGCAAAGCGTTACTGCGGATTCTACAACAGAAGCTGGGTACCTTGTAGCATCAGAGGATTCTAAGGAAGCTGTGTGGATTCGGCAATTCATGGAAGGTCTAGGAGTAGTCCCCACCGCCGCAGATCCAATCACGATGTATTGTGATAACAGTGGAGCAAAGGAACCCAAGTCTAGTAACAAGTCTAGACATGTACTAAGGAAATACCATGTAATTAGAGATTATGTGGAGAGGAAGGAAATTGATGTATGTAAAGTTGGGACAGACGATAACATCGCTGATCCTCTAACCAAGCCTCTTTCAAAGGCTAAGCATGATGGGCATGTTGTCGCAATGAGATTAAGATGACTACCTGAATTCCTGTAGATTATATGATATGTAATAGTTGAATATTGTATCAATGTTTACATATATGATAATTGCATTCATTGTTCGAGTTTTATATGAACTCTTTATTTTAGTTTGACTAAATTTCAATACTTTGTTTTATCTGAATTGGTTTTATGTAAAATTGTACACAATTCAAGTGAACAAGATAAACTTAGTACTATTGTCCCTAGTCACTCATATGAGGTGACCTCTCGTAGTGACTAGATTGTAAGTCGATCGATGGCCAGTTCAGCGCCATGGGGTCATGGAGATGACTGGTCGTTTACAGACGCAGACTGTATGACACTCTGTCGGATAATGACCTTTATAGGATCCCTTATCAAAATTATTGAAGCCTGGTCGTGGCAGGGATTTCTATATTATTCCTATGACTCGATTCTTTAGACTGGCGACCATTTACCTGAGTTGGTGTAGTTTCCGATTGACCTTGGTTTTTATCGTAGGTCGTGCCGTGATAGGAGGCCCCTGGGCGTCTTCTGGGTCATGGTGATCTGCATTATACAGTGTAAGTTGGGTCAACAGGAATTGTCCACCCACGTTGGGTATAAACATCTTCGGGCCAATCGAGGAGTAGTGACTGGAAATGCGTGGCCACGCTCGGAAGAGATCTCTGGTAGATTTTTCGGTCAGACAGTTACTCTCCCAGATCGAGAAACCACTCTATTTATATTTTTCAATCGCAAGTGCGACCTGAAAGACACCTTGCGATGAGTGGGAGGATGTGACACAAAGAGACAAGAGAATCGGTAGCACACAACTTGTTTAGACAAGTGGGAGATATTGTTGGAGAAGGAGTTCTCCGCAATAGTGTGGCTTCATGCACAACTTGTATCGGACAAGTGGCAGATTGTTGGAGTAAGTGTCCTCCACAATATTGCATTTATATAATAAATCTCATTCTGAAATATCCGTGGGATGACTAGTATATTGATAATCCACGTCAGTTGATTAACGTAAATAAATAACGATCAGCTGAGCAGAGTTAGACATTATTGTCGTATTACGACGGTGATCAACTGACCCCTTTCGGTGAAGCCACCTCATACTTATTTCACCCTTTAACCATCTAATGATGTCATGTGACATCACCCCACTATCTATTTTCTATTTTCTAAAACAATTGCATTTATTTTTATTGCACATCAATAATCAAAATTTATATAAATGTGCATATTTAATGTTAACTTTTTCACCACTTTAGATTACAAAAAAATAATATTTTATATTTTTATAAATTTACTCCATCCTCATTCTATTAAAACAGAAACATTTAAACACTCCACATTGCGCCACATCATCTACACAACCTCCTTCTTTTCACATTTTCATTTCTTTTTATTTCCTTTATTTGACTTTAAGAAGTACAGTTTAAGTTCACTATTCCAAATTTTATTAGAAGTCAAGTTTAATTTTACTATTCCAAAATTTATCAAATATTTAATTTATTGAATTTTATTATGTACAGAATCTAAATAACTACATATGCTACACTATAAACAAAAACTTGACATCAGTAATAAATCGACTAAGGTAATAATAAAAAAATTACATCCATACAAAAATTAAATTGCTAAATATCCGTGTAATTATGAAATATAAAAATAAAAATCCTTATTAAATTACATACATATGCCAAAAAAAATTCAAAAAATTAATTTATTTAAATTACAATGAAGGATAAAATATTAGATTACATACTTCTCATAATCGTCAAAAACGTCAGTAGGAGATTGAGTTATGAATCACGGAATAAAACGTAAATGAGATGGATTAAGTCTATTTGTTTAGAATATCAATAAAAAAAGGATGAATTGATAATGAAAAGATGGGTATGAGTGAGATTTGTGTAACAAATATTTGAAGATTTTGTTGAAAATTTCTAGGCATACCCAGAATCACAAGCACAATTATGCTCAGGCCACCGCAAGTGACGTAATGTAACAAATTTTAGTGTGAAATTTGTGATAAAATGTTTCAAATTAATCGGCCAAATTACTGAGATTTAATGTTTTAAAGTAATTGGGTTAAATTTGTATTAAATGATCTAGGTAAATAGAAAAAAAAAAGTTGAGAATGATGGGAGTCAACTAAATTCTAAAGAAGTAATGTCTCAAACAACATAAAGGAGTAGAAGACGAAGGAGAGAGGAAGAAAGCTAAGAGTACATGAGTGTTAGAATGATAACCAGATATATTTAAATTTTCGTTTATGTTAGTGTAAATGCTTATATAATTTTCCCGTTTATATTTTACATTTTAGTTAAATGTTTTTTAATAACAAATTTAGTAACAAACCCGTGCATTTTTGCACGGGAATAAAACTAGTATGTTTTGTTACGAGAGTTATTTATTAGAAATTAAGTTAGGAACTCATACAAGTTAAGTTTATTAGTCAATTATACGATAAGTGACTGAATAAACTTTACGTCTTATTTTAATACGATTAAATAAGATTTAATTTAATAATTAATCGTTAATTCACTAAATTAGTTGATGCTGTGCATATATTTTGAGGTAGAGGTAATTAGTTAATTATCTTTACAAAGAGTTGTAAAATAAATTAACTGGACATTATGGGACCCATTATATATTGATATAATGGTAAAATATCACTTGATAGTTGAGTGTATAATGATTATTAATTTGAGTCATATAATTGTTATATGATCAAATTAACATATAATTATACAAGATAATTAAACATATGATTATAAGTATTTGTGGGACAAATATCAAAAATCAAAATGGTCCATTCTGGACTCATGTGCACCGGTTTTGTGTAGACAAAATCACTAGTGATTTTACTCTACCAATTCCACACTCCACCAAGTGATTATGACATGTTATGACACATGATCATTATCATTCTCTTACCCACACTCAAGCTATTTGCATGGGATTAAAATAAGAAAAATAATGGCTCAAATATGAGCATGGTGACCGGCCAATATGGCCTATATAAGGACATATTGGTTGTTCATTTCATTTGTTCATTTTCTTCACTTGTTTTCCTATTTCTTCCAACTTTTCACTAAAACTCTCAAAACAACTGATATTCCTATATGACTAGAGTAGTAATAAACCTAATATTAGTCACTACTTGTCACTATATTTTTCTACTCTAAAATTATAGTGATTGTTTGGGTTAGTCTTGGGTGCATGTTGGAAGGAGACTTTCTACATTAAAAGTTCATTCTAAGGAAATCATCCTCTTTGTTTTAGCTCAAGATCAATAAGAAAAGGAGTTTCTTATTGTGCCCATAAATACCAAAATTTCTCAATGTAAGAAAATTTCATCTTATGCTTATTTATGCCTTTATATTTGCATGCATGTTACATAGATCATTAAATACTAAATTAACAAGTTAATTAGTAACTAATTAGAGGAGTCTAATTAGGGTGTATGGACCTTAAATAATATAATATTATAAATGTCTAATATTGAGTTTATGAAACTTACAAGCGGTATCAAGAGCTTTGGTTGTTGCATGCATAATCGATTTATAGTTTTTTTGAGTTAATGTAACTTAAAGAAAACTAGTAATTTGTGTTATATAAGATAAAATCACAAAGTTATTTTCATGTCAATATATTCTGGTCCTAATATGATTTTAGGTCATTTTGATGATATATGGAAATTTATATTGCTCAAATATGGTTTTTAGTGTTTTTATTACATTTTAATGAGTAAAATGATGTTTAAAATGCTAAAACTAGTTAAACTTATCTTCTGACCGTGAAAGTTTTATACAATGTCACAGATGCATTTTAATTATTGTATGTAAAATTTCGTGTGAAGTGGACTTATTTCTCATTATTTATGATTTTTATATGATAAAATCATATAAATGAAGGTTAATTGGTTACAAATACTTCCGCTTTGAATATTACAATGAAATTTTAGTATGTTGTCACATGGGTGTTTCCTAACATACTGGAAATTTTCAGACTGATGTGATTTGTCTAGCATGATTTATGAATTTTTAATGTAAAAATGGTATAAATAGTGACTTATTTAGCAAATATAGCTAAATTAAATTTCATGTCATAAGAAAATTATTTATGGTTGCATGAATGTCCCAAATTTCAGATCTAAAATTGAAAATTTAATATGATTAATTTTCGCATGCTTTATGTATTTTATTTGATAAAACCGATAATGCGCAACCGATTTTTCTCAAAACCGATTCAAAAATTTTAACCTTGATTTTTGACATTATCAGTGTCATGGAAATGTTCCAGAATGTAAAAAACTTTAAAATTCAAATTTTGAAATTACTGTAATTAAATTTGGATTTATTTTATTTAAATATAATTTTAAAGTCTAATTTTGAGCAATTATATAACAACAAGTAGAATTATTGTCAAAAATTGAGTGATGACTAATCTTTTAGTCCTAAATCAATTGGGATAATTAACTTGGACTTAAATAAGATTTCAGTATTGTTTGGTGATTTTAAAGTGTTATTATCACGCATTTCCGTAAAACCGGGTTACATACGATTTGGCATTTAAAATGAGCATGATTTATACATATTATAATGCTGCATTTATTCATGAATGGCATATTTTGTTTATGTAATTTTGAATTATGTAATTTTATCCTTGTATGGCCTTAGTTTTAATCGATATTACCCGGAATGTAAGGGAAAATTGATTCGTTTGTTATTTATTGTGATCTCGTATCACTTTTATTGTATTATTTTATTTTACAAATGTATAATAGGAAATTATTGTAATTTTATTATATATTTTGTAATTATTTGTAATACCGGAGTTTCCCAAAGACGGTGTCATTCGGAAAGGAGTTCCGAGAGAGAGACGGTGACCTTGAGAGGCGTGCTTATGAAGTTCAAGGGACGAAAGGAGTTGGTTTCCGAATTTGTAATAGATTATATTATTTTATATTCTAGGAAAGGCCATACTAGGAATTTTATCTTTATGCTTGCATGTTATTTAATATGTTTGCATGCATTGTCAAATTGCCATAACATGACATGCATATTTTATCAATTATTCGACCGTGTCAATTAAAATTATCGTTAATTCATCGATTTAGTTCACTTAAACGAGATAGATAATAAATTGTCATGACCTCTCCTAATAAATAATTGAGATCAAGCTTTACCAAATGATAGAACCCATGAATCCCAATTTTGCAAGGAAGTAGGCTCGGCTCACCGGGGTGCTAAACTTGTTACGTTGGGTAAGTCGGGTAATAAAGGTTATTATTTCGAAATTTGGATTGAGCTCAACGAAAATATTCACGACTGTAGGCGCATGTGTTCCGGGCTTAAGATAAATATTAAAGTAATATTATCAACCGAGAGTTCTAATGTAGAATCGATTAAAGAGTTAATCCACCGAATTATGTTAATGAGGGATGAATAGTCTTACCGTGCCCAAGTTGATATGAATTTGGAGCTCGGAATCATTTATAATACTTGGGTAGAGGTCACTATATAAATGCTAAACTTGTTTAAAATGTTTACAAGTATTTAAAATGATAAATGTTGACATATCCTTTATGTATAATATTTGTAGTTAAATTTGGACAATCGCAATGGCTAGTTCATCCAACACGACAAACACTAACGCTCCAACTCTCACCAATGTCTCATGGCTTCGATCCTTCATGGATCGATGCAAGTTTGAAAACAATGGCGCTAATTTTGCCGATTGGGATTCGCAACTCCAATTGGTCGCGGAGGGTGACGACAAGCTTCGTTACCTTACCGAGGCCTCTCCCACCGCACCTAACGAAAGGTCATCCTCCGGCACAAGGCGAGCCTATGAGGCTTACCATAAGGAGTCCGCCGCGATCAAAAATGTTTTGATCTTCTTGATGAAGGCCGATCTCCAAAGGAGTGCCATAAACATGGGAACGGCCTATGAGATCTATACGAAGCTTGTGATTATGTTTTCACAAGCTCCTAGGATCATTCAATATGAGACGGCTTCCGCGTTTTTCGACATGAATCTTAAAGAGGGCCAAAAAGTTAGCCCTCATGTACTCAAATTGATTGAGCATGTCGAGACTCTCAAAAAGCAAGGGGTTGACATTCCCGAACAACTCGTTATTGATCGTGTACTTCATTCCTTGGGGAAAATCAAGGCATATGTGCAGTTTAGGGTAAACTACAATGTGCAAAACATGAAAACCTCTCTTCATGAATTGCAAAAGATGCTTGTGCAAGCTGAGAGAGACATGGGGCTAAATGTTAGCATCTCCAAGGATGTAGTCCATATTAATAATAAGAGAAAGGGGAAGTTCAAGAAAGGTGGTAATAAAGGGAAGAAGCCCTCCACCTTCAAGGGAAAAGGTAAAGCTATTGAGAATAGCTCTCCCATGCCCAAGATGGGTGCCTTTGATGAGGAAAAATGCCATTATTGTAATGGCGTAGGGCATTGGAAGAGGAATTGCTCTAAGTATCTTGGAGATCTTAAAACTGGAAAGATTGTTCCAGTAGGTAAATATTTATCCTTATCGTTTATGTTATGATCTCAACTTTGGTATCTAGATACGAGTTGTGATTCTTACCCTATTTAATTGTAATTAGGGCATCCTAGCAAGGATAAAGGCAAGGACAAGCAATCCTAAGAAGGCTCTTCAAGGGAAGCTAAGGTAGCTACCCATTATTGAAGACCTATGGAAGCTTGGTCTCATTTTGAATTGTCTTAATTTTTGGATGTATTTTGAGACATTGTTTTTAGAACTTTTATAATTTCCTTGTTTGACATGGAAATTTTTTGAAATTCCTTTTATTGATATTGGTTGTAATTGGATTTAGTGACTTGGTTTTCAACCCAAGTCACTCGGTTTGTTGAAACTTTTTCGTTCTAAAACTTGTCATTATACTCTACTTGCACTAATAACATAAATTGTATAGACTAAAATTGACCATTGTAGAATTATGATGATTGGATCATTATGATAAGTTCAAAATCTAAGAATTTGATTCTCACTTTGAAAGATCAATTATTAAGTCATAATTGAGTTATTGAACTAAAAGAAGGGAATCTATCAAACCAATTACCCACACCACTTATAAAGATGGTAAATGACATGAATATGAGTCCACCTCTTTATCTTATAGAACTAGTCTATCTCGAAGCTAAGATTCGATCTCTTTACAATCAAGTCTTTAATATATCATTTAAGGTCAAGTTGTGATACTTCAACCTCCCTCACAAGTATGAGTACAAAATTGTTTGTGGCTCGTTAAGCTATCTTTAAGGAAAATAGATGTATTTTTCTATAGATAGAGTGGGAGAAAATAAGCCACAACGTTAAACTAGTTAGGAACTAGTGAGGAAACCAAAAGAAAATGTTCTTAGGTTAGACTCAAGACTAGTGAGGAGACCAAAAGAAAGAGTTCTAAGGTGAATCCTTAAACTAGTTACGAGACCAAAAGAAAATGTTCTTGATATAATATGATTATGATCTATGAAGTGGAAGTACCTAGAATTTTTGAAATTCGATTTTCCAACATAAGAGACTTATGAAACTAAATGGAATCTATGCAATGAAATGATATAATTGGAGTTGTCCAATAAATCATTCTATAGACATGAAGATGTTTTATTTGAAAGTGTCAAATTATAGTTGCATGGATAGACATGAAAATGTCTGCGAAAGCAAAGCTAATGCATAACTATGATTAGATCCATATTATCACTAAAATACCTCATAGTAGGTGTGTACAAGATACACAACAAAAACCACATGTCCAAATAGGGATTTGGAATAGGATGTGTACATGACACAAGCCTAAGGTATCTACCTAGCGGTTAAGACAATCTTTTCTATTATGAGATATAAGAAGATTTTTACTCGAATTGTCGAAAAGTCATGTATAGACATGCAACATGAGTTCAATGCCAAGTTCAGAACCAAGACCAACCAACCTATGATCAGTCCAGCCACAACTCAAGCTCAACCTCACCCTATATAAGGACCTACATCAATGCCTTGTATAGCCCCAGCCCAAGCAAGAAAGCCATGACACGAGCCAGAGCTAGCCAAGACAGAAGCCAAAGCAAGCCAAGACACGAGCCATACACACAAGACAATCCATTCAGCCCTCGGGAAACTCAATCAACAACAGTACCTTGGGCAGGGTCCAAGGTTAACTTCCAAGCTTAGAAACTTCAAACCAAGGATCAGACTTGGTCTTAGGGAGGGTCTATTACCTTTTTGTCCAGGGAACCTTCCTCAGAAAACGCCAGGATCACTCATCAAACAAGAGCCAAGTTCACTAGTCCAGTTCTAACCTATTCCAGGAGCAGTTCAGCTGTCACTATCCAAACTTCCTCTTTTGGCCAGGCAAACTCAAGGGACTTATGCTCAGCCTTTGGGACTAGTACTACTTCAGTTTAGGACCAAAACACCAAGCTAAAATTCCACTATGTATTATATAAAGAAAGCAGCAGCAAGGCAACAAGGAAGTTGTCACTTTCAGAACTGTTCTTCTGTTTTAGTTTACTTTATTTCAGTTGTGTAAGCAATGTAGCTATTTATTTGTCTTTGTATGAAAGCCACTGGTGGCCCTAGATGTATTTGGACGTATGAGATGTAACCTAATTGCCTATAAAAGGCTCATTCCTAATGAAATGAAGGCAGATTTGAAGTAAACACAAAAACTGAAACCTTGTTTCTGTTTATCATCTCTTGGCTGTGTGCTTGAGAAAGCTTCCCTTATTGTGTGCTTGGAAGTGAGTCTGGGTCCTTAGCTGTGTGCTGGGATCAAGTCTCAACCCTCAACCATTGGCTTTGTGGTTTGGTTAAGGTTTTATCAGTTTTCAGTCAGTATTCAGTCGAGCAAAAACAGAGCATATTGAGTGTGTCTTAGCCTTAGCTTGCATTGTCTTGATTTGCTTGTCTTTCTTAATAGTTTCAGTGCAAATTGGTTATCAAAGCTTTGGTTTGTGTGTTCATTTACCCTACTACATTCAAAAACACAAAATCAACCATGAGTGAAGAGAGAATTACAGGACTTGAAACCACAGTTCAAGGTCTCACCAGAATTGTGATGGAAGTCACAAGATCTATTAATGAACTCCTTGATGGTCATCTTAACAATGACATGAGGGGAGGAAGAGATCGAGGAAGGGAGCACCATTTCCACATGGTGGAGGAAGGAGGAGACAACCTGTAGAGCAATATGAAGTTTCAGACTCAGATGGCTCAAATCAAAGTCTTCTCAGACATCATGACAAGGACATAAAGGTAGAGATTCCTGACTTTCTAGGTAGCATGAACCCTGATGATTTCCTAGATTGGTTAAGGTCTGTTGATAAGGGTAAAGTCGCGTCACCTTAATCAAAGTAAAACCTAATTCACTACTAACTAATAGTCAGCGGCAAGCAAGGTATCGAATCCACAGGGAGGCGGTAGTATTCTAATCTGTTAAACTAAGTTCGTCTCTAAGGTAACAATTTCGGGGTTTGAGATTGAATTCTAAACTAAAAGCAATCAATAACAACAATAAATAACAACAATAACAATAACAACTATAACTAATAAATATAACAACTAGTAATAAGCAATAACTAACTATAAGCAATAACAAACTAATAAGGTTGAAAACAATGAGATTAAAAGTCTAGGGTCTCAGGTTCATTAGGATTATTGTTCAGGGGTAAGGGAGTAATCAATTATCATGCAATAAAGCTATCTAAGGTCACAAGATCGGTCGATTCAATTATGCCCTTTAGATCTACAATTTAGCATGCGATCGCTATCATTAAACGAGTTCTATTCAATTATCGTAGCCTATCTTAGTCTTAACCCGGTCGGTGTCAATCCTAATTTGCAAGACTAGTTAATTAATCCTGGCCAGTAATCAAACACCTAGAATTAAAACGATAATCAAACGATAACCATGCAATTGCAATTCAATTAATTAATCTACCCCTTCTAACAATCCTAGATCCCCTTCCAACCCTAGAAAGGAATTTAGCTACTCATAACGATATAAATAACAACAATAATAATTAAAGTAAACATAATTAACAACAATGAAAAGAATAACAAAGAACAATTAAGAACAAGAAGGTAATTAAATAACGAAGAAAGATTGAGAATACCGATTACAAGATGAACTAAAGACAATCGTCTTTGATGAATAAAATCCGGAGGCAAAGTAAACTAATTAGGGTTTCTGAATTAAAGCCTAAAAGTATTCTAAAGCCTAAGAAAGCATGTATCAGAATATCTAATTAAGAAAGACGAGCTTTCTTTTTATATTACAAAAGATCCTACTAATTAGGTTAAATTTAAGGAAAACACGAAAATCCGCCGAAATAGTGACTTGCTCGATCGAGCAAGGGCCTTCTGCTCGATCGAGCAAGATCTGACCACGACTCGACCGAGCAAGGTTGGACTGCTCGATCGAGCAAACCTTCCTTTAGCTCGTTTTCTTCACTCTCCTTCATTTCTTCTCTTTTCTTCCTCGATTCCCGTGCCTAGCTTCTACGATCCAACTCCGCCATGCTCCATATCATCTCAAAAAGCTCCAAATGCATCCAATCTGCATTAAAACATGACAAAAGCGGCAGAATCTATATTCTAGCTAAAATAGCATAGAAATAAGCAAGGAAAGACGGTAAATCGAGTTAATTGTGTCTACGGGAAGCATAAAATATGTATATAAATAATGATCATCAAACTCCCCCAAACCAATCCTTTGCTTGTCCCAAGCAAAGCACTCGACACATACAAAGACAAACATACAAATGGTGAATGAAAAACTCAAAGCTAATGTCAATGCACATACAAATCCCAAGCTATCCATATCTATAACAAAGTAATGACCAAGTTGTACCAATAAAACAAATTCAAAGGTACGGGAAAGTAGAAAACGTAGCTCATATTCCAAGATTTTACATGATACCGTAGTATAGACAAAAACCAAATACCTTTCAATCTTGCAAGGCTTAATTTGTCGGATTCTCGCGGATTCACTCAAGCACTCATAAGTTTATGTAAAGGTGAGTTTTGTGAAGATAGAAAGAAATAGAAACACTCACTCAACTTATGAAACATGCATGCATTCTAATGTGATAGTAATTTCCCCAACAAATACGCATTCGCTATAAAGCACATGAATCAGGACAAAAAGGGAGGGTAATGGGTGAAGGTAAAGAAATGGATTGTGCCAAGGCACGTATGGAAATGTGGGGCTAAGACCGGTAGTCGCAGCGACACGTACCAAAACAAATCTACAAGACTAGCACAAACCACCACCAACTAGAGAAATCATCTTAAACTATGATAATACAAGAGAGATATCGATATTGCTCTCTGAAAAATGGATTAGACTCTAGTAAATTTCCCTTTCATTTTCCCTTGAATAATTCAATGAAGCAACAAATATTTCTTTCTTTTTTTTTTTTTTCTTTTTCTCTTTTTCTTCTTTTTTCATGATTTTCTTTTCATCATTTTTTCAATTCAAATCTTTTTTTTTCTTTTCTTCATCATCATTTTTCTTTTCTTTTCTTTTGCTTCACAACTTTTCTCAACAAAGGGAATAAATGACACAATTGCCAACATACTTGCTACACCCAATTGATATTCTTTTTGAAATCCCGACCCAACCATAGTAGACAAGTAGACAAGGAAAACATGCAACTGCGACTGTCCCGATAAGGTAGGCAAGTTCTAGGAATGTAGCTGTTAGATAGGTTATGAAACAGGCTACAAATGCTCAAATGGGCTAAACATAGAGAACTCAATAATAAGGGTATAAAATCAAGTCTTTTTGGCTATGTGAGGCTTATTTGAACAACAAGAATCACCTTTCCTCATGCACTTATCAAACGAACGCGTATAGTATCAAGAAACGAATGTCACACTTATGCAATTTGATGTTACACATTCCACAAGGAGTACCACACTCAAGCCTAAAAACAATGAGACCAGTTTATTGATGTTCCTGTCCTAGGAAGCTCTATAGACCTCAGAATTTTAAGTGGTTTACCAACAAAAATTGCCAAATCTAATTAGCATAAGGTATGTCAAAAACGGTCAAGACTTGTACTATGAGCTTTTGTTTTCAAAAATAGCAAGTCAAAACAATGTACATGGACAACTTATTTGGGATTCAAATGCAAAAACAATGCAAATTATCATCATTGTAATTCAATTCACCAAGACTCGACCTAATAAAATGAAAACATGTTTTTGGATTTTGTAAATTTTTCAATTTTTATGATTTTTTTCTTTTTAAATAAACTAAACACACAACATAAATAAAGACTCTCTCCCAAACCTAAATGTCACAGTGTAACAACCCGAAAAGTGCCCAATTTTTCTAGTAAAAATATTTACTAACACTTTTCAGTAGAACTTAAGTTTTTAAAATAGAAATTTTCGTTCCGAGTCTTATTTTGAAATTCCGCGTTCGTATTTGGAATTTCTGAGAGATTTCGTGAAAAGACCGTTTTTAGTCATCTTTGACTTTTCCTTGACTTTTTAAAAGTCGTCATTGACTTTTCTTGACTTTTAAGTCGTCCTAAACTTTTCTTGACTTTTAAGTCATCTCCGACTTTTCTCGACTCTTCAGTCAACTTTGACTTCCGTTGACTTTTTCCCGACTCGCCTCATAAGTTTGAAGACCGAAATTTTATTTAAAAAAATAATATTTTTGATTTATTTTTATTTAGATTTATTAAGATTTATCATAATTTAATATAATTATTTTGAATTTATTCGGAATTTAAAGAATAACGTTTACGGTTGTAACCGAACGTCATTTAACTATTCCCGACGCATCGTAAAGCGCGCAACAAAATCGAAACTCGACTTTGGCATGAGTCACGCGGCCATGTCATCGTTTTCCACTCACTTGAGATATTTAGTTCTTTCGATTAAACTAATACAAATATCTTAGATATTTGTTACTTTATCGATCCGTCAACGGAGATTACGCAAATCGAGAAAAAATCAGACCCGACAAGCCACAAACCCACACGGCTCTCCTCTCTTTCCTCTCCTCTAATAGATCTTGATATTTTCATTACTTTTGATTAATATATCATAATATCTAGATATTATTTCACTTTATCGATCAGTTAACGAGAATTACGCAAAACGCTCGAAATCAGACCCGACAATCACAAACCCACACGGCACACTCACCCTCTCTTAAGCCTTGATATTTTCATTTCTTTTGATTATTAATAGCATAATATCTTGATATTTAGTTAATTAACTTTATCGTTAATTATATTTAATCGTTTACCGTAAAATAATTATTAAACGCGAGTCAATTACGTAACAACAATTTCAAAACCCGACTTTTTATTTTGCCTATATTTACACGGCTCACACACACACTCCACTCACAAACAACTTTTCATTTTTACAACAAATCAAATAAAGATCAAAATATCACTTTCTTTAATCGTTCTTCGTGTTCTTCGTCGTTCATCATTTGTTCTTCATCGTTCTTGAGCAAAACCTTCATAAAATCTTCGTTTCTTAATTAACTCCATCCTAATTTATATTTCTAGACTCTCCTCTTCGCTCCTCATCTTCACGTATGGTTTAATTTCAATTCCGTCAAGATCATTTTCAACACTTTAATTATGGAAATTCATATTTTTAGTTCTAATAATGTTTTCTTGTTATTTCTTATAGGGGAAGATTTTGAAGACGAGTTTGGAGACTCGTATATTTTGGGCGAAGATTAGTAGGAGGGTTTCTTATTATATACTTCTTATTATTATTTAGGTGCTAATTGTTTTGGCTAGCTAAGGTAACAATTCCGTTTTACTCGACGAAATAATGTCACATAGCTTTTGTTTTGGTTCATGTAATGGTTTTTATGGTTCTAGTTAGTAACATAGCTTTAACCTTTGTTTCTTTAGTTTTTGGTTCATCTTTGTTTTAGTTCATGTTTTTATGATTTATGGAATTTTTGGTAGTAATATGATAAGGAGTTGTTTTTATTATGTTGTATGAATTTTTATGATTTTCCATAAAGTTATGATTTTTAGGTTGTGTGGAAATTTTAATATGTTTAGTGTTCTTGGTGAATTTTGATGATTTTCCATGAGTTATGATTTTTATGATTTTGTATGAATTTATAATAGGTTTAGTGTTCTTGGTAAATTTTGATGATTTTCCATAAGTTATGATTTTTATGATTTTGTATGAATTTATAATATGTTTAGGGTTCTTGATGAATTTTGATGATTTTTATTAAGTTATGATTTTTATGTTGTTTCGGAAATTTTTCATATGTTAGTGTTCTTGATGAATTTGGGTGATTGTTCATAATAATGATTTTGTATGGATGTTGTTAAAAATGGTTGTTTGAGAATTAAAACATGTTGTAATTAATTTGATGTTGTTTGTTGGTTGAACCGTGG
>JAIUZE010002979.1:0-32758 GCA_022085475.1 Heliosperma pusillum | reverse complement strand
ACAAGAATCTCTACTAGGCGACCCCCTAGACAGAGTTGGCTAGTACTTAATCTGGCTCCATTCCCAAAGTGGAACTCTTAGGCAACCATGCCCCGACTTGGAGATAAACCCCCCAGGCCGTGACACAAAAGCTATCAAGCTGTGAACTATATACTCGTTAAAGATAGTAAGGCCTATCTATGTCATGGTCCAAGATACTCATTTAGAATTAGAATGGTCAAGACGCCATATACTCATAATTCTCTATGGGTACTTAGTCAACACGACATATATCATACAATTAAACAGTCACGAGAAAACTTCCTATCATGTGACTAATTGCATATAAATCATATTCAAATATCATATCGCCTCATATCTACTAAGGCTCATTCATTCATTTATTAAATAAAACCTTACTTGAAGACAAATCCCCGACCCGAGTCCCGCGACGGGTCATCAGTCAAAACGGGGCTGACTAGATCTTAGTTTGACCAAACCCGTTTGGTCAAACCGGCTAGAAACAGAGTCTTAACCATTTAGACTTGAACATAAAATCATCATTTTCATTTCATGCTATTTTATTCCAACTTCTAACCTGTGAATTATTAAATCTTACGAAAACCCGCTTGACTTAAAGGATATCAAATTAAACTACCATCTCGTATTATAATTTCTAACATGTGAGAAATAATAATATTATGAAAACCTTTTAAATAAATAATTTACTTATTAAAATTTCCCACTTGCTATATATTACAAAACACGATAAAATAACAATAACTCAAAAACCGTCACAAGTCCAAAGGGAGGACCCACGGCCTGTTTTGGGCCGAGAATAAACCGGGCCTGGACTGGGCCCACGGGCCTGGTTTGGGCTGTTTTGGTCGACTTTTCTAAAACCGTTTCTTAATATTTCCCGCATGCTTAACATATTTAAAACCCGTCAAAACAACAACAAAACAATCAAGTATCGACACAAGCCCAAAGGGCCAACCACGGACCAATCCAGACCGGCCTGGACCGGGTCTGAACCGGCCTGAACCGGCCTGGTTTGGGTCGGTTTTCAGCCACCCTTACACGGCCCCACCAACAAACAACCCCCTAATTATTTCTAACATGTTTTAATTAACAAACATCCATTTTAACAACCAATTTAACCATCATTCATACAAAAATCATGATTATGAACAAATCATCCAAATATGTCAAGAACACTAAATATGTTACAAATTCATACAACATAATAATAATAACAACTTATCATGTTACTACTTAAAACCGTAAATAACAATAACATAACAAAAACAAAAGTATGTAACATTAATTCGTCGAGTAACTCGGAATCGTTACCTTAGCTAGCACAAAATCAAGTAGCACCAAAATAAGAACTAAAAACCCGCTACTAATCTTCTTTGCTAAAATATACGAGTCACCAAACTCGTCTTCAAAATCTTCTCGCTATAAGAAATGACAAAAATACATTATTAGAATTAAAACTTGATTTCCAAACAATTAAAGTGTTGAAAATCGATTTTGTCGGAATGAAAATAAAACGTACGTGGAGATGGAGAGCGGAGAGGAGACTCTAGAAATATAAGTTAGGACGGATTTGAACAAGTAACGAAGGTTTTGTGACAATTTTGCTCAAGAACGCTCAAGAACACCAAGAACGATTTTGATTATATTAAAGAAGGTATTAATTAGATATTAAGTTGATTTATTGTAAAATGAAAAGATAGATAGTGAGTAATGGGGTGGGTGTGCCGTGTAATTATAGAGGAATTAATGAGTCGGGTTTTGAAATTGTTGTTACGGGATTGACTCGGGTTTTATAATTATATTATGATAATTAATTAGATATTATTAGGTTTTATGATAGTTTAATCAAATATCTAGATATTAATTAGATATTATGTTATTGTAATCAAAAGAAAGAAAATATCTAATCCTAAGAGAGGAGGAGGGAGCCGTGTGATTATAGGAGAAATCGGGTCTGTTTTTAAGCGATTTGCGGAGTTTAAGTTGACGGATCGATAAAGTTACAAATATCTTAGATATTCGTATTAGTTTAATCAAAAGAATTAAAAGATCTAAAGTGAGTGGAAAAAGATGACATGGGGCGTGTGACTCATGCCAAAGTCGGGGTTCGGGTTTGTTTCGGGACTTAAGTTGACTCGGGAATAGTTAAATGACGCTCGGGGTTAAACCGTAAAACCTTCTCTTTAATTCCGAATAAATTCAAAATAATTATATTAAATTATCATAAATTCAAATAAATCTTAATAAATTAAAATAAATTAAATTTATTATTTTTCAAATATAATTTTCGTCTTTCAAATTACGGGTTGTTACATCTAGGGTTTTATTTTTGGTGGTTTATTTGAATTTAGAGAGAATAAAGGATGTTTTTTTAGAGAGAAGTGAGAGTGTTTTTTTAGAGAGAAGGGGAAATGTTTGGTTGGAATGAATTGTGTGAGGGATGGGTTAGGTTAATGAATGTATTAGTGGTTTAATTAATATGGATGAGAGAGAAGTGGTTAAACACCTTATTAATGACAAAATTTCTCTTTTAATCTTAGTCATCCATCTCCAAGATCCAATGGCCTATAAGAGGTCTCATGGACTCACCTTATTTGTGTTTTTGTCTCAACCATGATTATTTTTGTTGTTGTCGTCGTTTATTTTTTTATTAACGTTTAATTTTATTATAGTTATTAATGACCAAAAAAAATATTTCTCACACTAGGCCTCAAAATTACCAACTCCAATCTTGTATCTGTTTCGCGTTTTTTATTGCGATTGTATTATGAATTCTTTCCAAAGTCTCACTTTCATTTTTGTATAATGTTTGGCCAACATGACCATCAAACCCAAAGATGGGAGGGACACAAAACAATAGCCAATGGTAATGCAAAACCTTTCATTTTTGGAAGAAATATCTCATGTTATTGTGACATCAAGGGAGTACTAACTTCAGCTCGGATTGCCGAAAAGAAAAAGCGAAGGTGAATTTGTATTAGATTCAAATTTTGTCAACAACTTGTTCAAGGAACTTTTAATTTTCGACCAAACATCCAATGATATTTTATATGTCATACGACAAGCCGTCGAGATCGATACAGAATTTCTCACGGTAAGTACTGCTATTGTAATTCTCATGACTAGTTGTAATATGCGTGCAAGAATCAATGTCATGGACAACTCCTTTCTAATATGTGTCGACAAGAAGAACAGACAGTTAATCTGCGGAACAATTGACTATTTGAGTCAGTATATTTGGGACAAGAAGTTCGAGACATTGCACAAGGCGACTAAGAACGCAACGCCACCCACTGTGATTCAACCCGAGGATTATAGGAAAGAATAAAGGATTTCTTAGATAAGCACTTTTATATCTACAATTGATGTCATGACTAGTATCGTACTGATAAGACTATCAAGTCAAATAAGACTATCAATATAATCACAATCAAAGCAATAACATGAATACTTAGCACAAGAATCGATCAAGGCAAAGGAACAAGCGATCCGGCACGAACAATTAAAGGTCCCAAGAAAGTTTTGAGAGAGTTTAAGAGTTTAGGTTTTTAGATTAAAAAGCATAAAATGAATTATGAACAAAATCTCTCCTCTTAAACCCTTAATTAATCGTTCGATCTAATCTGGAAAAACCATCTTAATCGATCGAGTAACAAAGTCACTCGGTCGAGTGTCAAAATCACTTGGTCGAGTGCACAAGATTAGAACCAAACAAAAGACATCCACCAAAGTCACTCGGTCGAGTAGACTTCACTCGGCCGAGGCCCTAACACTCAGGAATACGGAGTATTACAATGTCTTACCCTCTTAATTGAAATCTAATTGTAAACGATAAAATCTAAACCTTATCACACTGTCCTACCATCTCACCGGGTAGCGAAGTGAAGGGGACTAATAAGGGGACTCTCTCAGTCACCAACATCCGCCCACAATTAAACATCGAGTATATAAATTTCTTAGTTAAAATTTTCAAAAACTTCATGGGTTTAAACCATTGTATTCCAGCAGCTTCCTCACGCTTCAACCTATCCCCAAACTTCTAATCATTCCAGTGTTGAATGAGTGGCAGCTCATTACTGAGCTTACTACCCTTCTTAATATACCGGTAGAAATACAAAATAGCAAGAAGCATTATACAGCCCCGAACATACTTGGCTCCACGCACCGCTTCGCGTACACCAATCACCAACTCTTCAAGAACATACTTACACCTGTTCAACTGGTGTATCTTTGACACATCTTCTACGGTAGATAAAAGTCGTAAATCAACGACAACACCGCTTGCAGGAGCAAGAAAAGACGACATAGAAAATAGATCAATGTCTGCTTAAACTCTTCGTCGGTCAATCCATTGCCGAGAAGTTTATTGTTAACCGCAGAAAGTGGTATTGTATCTTTGCTGCTGATAATGTTATACCTTTCACGCCATAAACTCTTCAATGATTCTCCATCGGACGATGAAGAATTGGCGAGACCTGTCACTAACAGCTCCAAATCATGGCCAGCAACGATAAACATGCCTCGTCAAGATATTTGGATTCTAGCATATGAGCCAACTTTGGGTTAATTTTAGGGGTGTCGTTAGTGTCTATTCATGTCCGGATCCGACCTAGCGCAGCAAATGCGGTCGCACAGGACCCCATTAACAAAGATACCCCGTAAAAAAAAATATTGTATGTATGTATATTGTCATAGTAAATTTATTGTATGTATGTATCTTACCACGATATATATACATTTGCCACAATTTATTATAATTTTGCCACGGTTTATTAATATTTATTACCACAATACACACATTTTACTATAAGTTAGAGTAAAATGTGTGTGTATTTTGCCACAATTTATTATAAGCTAGAGTAATACTCCGTATAATTAACGGCTAAAGAACATGTCATATGTTTTCTGGGTTTTTAGTATCTAAAATACACCATTTGACAAGCCTTTTACATTATTAATGACATTTTACTTAGAAGGGCTCTTCTTTCGAATGAATAAGGCTTTTGCCAAGACGTAGACAAGACTCATGTAAAAAACATGTCACTTTCTTGCATCATTAATTAGTCTTGGGATTAGATTCATTACATTTCTATCTCTAATCATATGTCATTGCCGAAGAAAATATTCTAAACTTAACATAATTTTTACACCCTTGACGATAATAATGATTTAAATAACACACATGTGCAATTTCACAGGTTTAAAACTAGTTTTATCTTAAAAGACGACGAAAACCCATTAGTATTGACTATTAGGGATTTAAGTCCAGACAAACTATCTAATTAGATTAAAAGACGATTTATAAGAAATAATAAAAAATTAATAAAGGTTTTGAAAAGGTTTGACATAAATCCGACATGAATTTTACATGATTGAATAAAATACTAATAAAAATACAAAAGATGGGATTATAACACCCTCAGCCTTACATGTTTGATGAAACGAGATTAACTAAGTTGCGTTTTAGTGATAGCTGGAATCGAATGTAAAGAAAGTGCCCTTGTAAGAGGATTAAAATCAATTAGAAGATTGATTAGATTAAGTGTGGTTGGTCAAATTGGTAGGTCAATGCAAAACGAGACGGGTACCCAGAAGGATTTGAGCTTACGTGGTCGATTGATCAAGCACATAGATGTCAAAATGCTTAGAGCAAGCTCTAGAATGCAAAGCAATAAGAAGAGAAGGGGCGGAACACTCGCGTGCCTTAAAAGTGAGAACATAGTTCTCCTTTTATAGAGAGACATCCGAAGAGTTTTGAAATGACTCGAACACGGAAAGAAATCTAGAAAATATTCCGGAAACAGATAAAACGAGCTGGGGAAGTGGCGCATTAGGCACTGCGACCCTTGGAAGAGGCGCAGCGCCTGCTGCGTCATTTCCCAAGTAGTTTCCTACTTCCGCGTTTCTTTTATGAAATTGCGATAGATTTCGAATTCTCCCTAAATAAAATACGGTTATATTTTACCGAGAAAGATAAGTTTGGAAATATTAAAATATCTAGAATATTCTCAAGCGTTCAGACTCGGTTTTGAAAGACGGTTTATATAAAATGAAGCGGTTTTTGACATGCACTCCCAAATGACTCTAATGACTGTCAAAACGACCGTATCGGCACGTAGATGACGACCAAGGGGTAGACACAAGTGTTTGAACTATCACTTGAGGACAAACTTATGAACTGTCATAAATCGTTTTGCATACCAAACATGCGTCCCAATCATCATTGGGTGGTTGACAGAAGGTGTAAATTCGAGGTATCTACACCAGTACGACCACACTTACTGCGCTAGGTCAAATCTGGTTATGCTTGTTCCTAGAATGCTTTGATATTGTTTGTACGCCAACAATTATCGAGGTGGAAGTGTTATCATCAGGCTAAATGACCACTTTCATGGAGATGCATTTGTCTTTTCTTAACTTTATTTTGGCATGATTAAAGAAAGAAGTGGCATGGATTTTAGAGATGTGTATTGATAATCTAATAAAGATTCATGTTAATTAGGATTATTTAACTATCTATTAGTGTTTTATTATGGGTCATTAATTTACGTTTTGTAGTAATTGATTTTCTCATCATTTATTACTTGTAATTTGGCTAATTGAGGTTCATTTTATTAGACTTTTAGAAATTGTAACTAGTTATGTTGCCCGTGAAAATCACAGGACTTTTTTTGTATGTGGCATTTGTGGTGGCAATCGTAGGTACCCTTCGTAATTAGCTTGAATCATTCACTTTGTATTAGTGCTAAACATTTAAAGCAATGTCGATGTGAAGTCCATAAGCTTATATTTATGATCGTGAAGCAGAAATTTAGTATTTTACTTGTATGTATACGATATCGTACATAAAAAAAGGGAAAAAAACTCCTTAGGAAGCTCGATCATAGACCATAGTCGATCTCAAAATATAGATTTTTAAGATATTTTTATACCATTTTTATTGACAATAACACTAAATTAGACACATTCATTATTACATCAAAGAAATAAAGAAATTAGAATCAGTCCCACCATAGTACATAGTAACTTCTAAGAAAAAATAGTGTAGTTGTCACTTACCATTTTTTATACGTGGATATGAAAGTCTATGTTGTCCTTCTAAAATGCAAATCAAATTATCCAAATGTACATATTTACTATTATACCAAAACAAAACAAATAAGCATTAAATACAAAAACGAGATAATGAGATGAAGACTGCACAAGACAAAAACTAAAAAACTAATAGCGTAAAAAAAACCATAAATATACTACGAACTTGTCAATTGTTGGCATGAGACACAAGTTACCATCCAAGGATAGAAAGAAAAGTTGAATTTGGAGTGTATTTATAAGTATAAAAAATGTTGTAAATAAGGAATTGTAAAATAAGTTCGGTTAAAGGAATGTGAAAAAAGTGTTTAATTGCAAAGTAATAATATTGGAGTGAAACAATTTAGTAAACAAATAAAGCAGTCAAAATGAGAGAGATGATGGGGCTTGAACTTCCTTATAGTTATTTAGAAGGCGATAATTACAAAGAGTTGTTAATGAAGATGTAATAATATGTATCAATTTAGATATTTAATTTCAATTTTTTTTATTGTATCAAGGTATACAAAAAGGCAAGAGAAAATGAAAGTGCAACATTATATAAGTTTCTCATTATTTTTTTATTAATTATAGAGGTTATGTGGCAAGAAAATGAGAGGTGACACGTGTCACTTCAATGGAGACTGAACATGCCTTTTTATATTATTGTAAGATGTAACATGTTGAGAATGGTTGTATTATATGGTTTGATGCAATGTAATGGGTTAGAGATATTAAGAGAATAAGTCATGTGCTTGTTCAAAGAAAATTAAAGACAAAGACAAAGTTAAGAGTCAACCCGTCAAAGTCAACAAACTCAAAAGTCAAACTCGAGCCATAGTCAACCAAGGTCAAGTAAGTGAAAATTCAAGAAAAGCACGTAAAAGGAAGAGTTGACCCCTTGGCATGCACAAACAAGAGGCAAAAAGAAAAATTCAAAACTCGGTTTCACAAGGGTCAACCTCAAATGATAATATCTCCAGCTAAAGACCTTCTATGGATGAAAGATCAAGTGGAGGTAATAACTTATGATTTAGCGTTCCAATCGTAGGCCGCATGCCTCAATTGACCAAGAAACGAGAGATTAACCTCTCGCAAAAACTTGTTGCAAGGATGAAAAACGCAGGATGTGTCCCCAAACGCTGGCTGCGTTTTTCACTATTTCTGTGGACTTAAACTTCGTTTGTTTTATTATTTGAAGACTCACTTTTCTGTGAAGTTGAAGGTTATAAATACCTAACATTTATTACTCATCTAAGGTAACTCTTGAACACCATACCAGAGGGGTACAAGTGAGCTTTCCAGAAAAGCATGGGTACAAGTAGGATTAACCATACCAGAGGGGTACAAGTAAGAATTTCTCATAATTTAATGTCTACATCATATGTCTAACCATATGTTTACATATCATTATAATATCTTTTTTAATAAGGAAAAAAGATATACATAGGATGAATATGGTGGAAAACACTTTGTTGGTACTTAACATTGAAATAGTTTAGTGATAATTTGAAATTGTCATCATATAAATTATATATATAGAGTATTGTTTTATGATACGAATATTTCTCTTTTTTCAATTAACTATATCATTATAATTACTAGTCGTCGTTAAAACTAGCAAGGTTTTCAGGTGTATCTTTTATGATGATGTTCTTTTCTGACTTACCTCCATTTCTAGTTCAAGAGATGATAGTTGGCATGAACTCACTACACGCGCCATTTCCCTCAAAAAATTTGCATTAGTGAAAAAGGATTGACCTTAGAGAAAGGTTTGTGATCTCCGTCTATTTTTCTTTCGCCTTCACGATAATACTTTAGACATTGGTGGAGGGGCGAGGCGACAACCATATTTTCATGTTTCCAAGGTTGCCCCAGTAGCAACTTGAATGACGTTTTAGCTTCAATGAAATGGAAAAGAGTGTCGCAAGAAAGGTCGCCCAAACTAAAGATCATACCAATTCCCTTTTCTCCATTCAATTTAAAGACATGAATGACTGGTCGACTGTTGGAGAATTCATTGATCGTGATTCCCAATTCGTTCATAGTGGCTTTTGGCATAAGATTGACTCCCGAGCCTCCATCTATCAAGATACGATTGACTCTTTGTCCCTGAATGTACCTTGACATGTAAAGCGTCATGTGACTGTCTTAACTGTTCGACAGAGTCAATCATATCTTTCATCTTGCCGGGGTATAACTCTGGCTTCTCCAATCCTTGAAGTATCAACTGATGCAATTAATGATGAGATATCCTAGTTTCTTGTAAAGAGTTGTAGGTTTTGATTTCTGATTAGGTGTCATTGTATTTAAAATTCTAAAAGTTCTTGTAATTAGGTTTGTTGGGATTAGGTTTGAAGTGATTTTTACTGATTGTACAATGGATTTGTATTGAAATTGAATTTAACATGATTCTTATATTGAGTGTACGGATGGTTTGCGCCTTTTTCCCTGAAGTTCTTAGCATAAAAAGATGTTGATGCATGATGAATTTCTGTAGTCTGATGAAATTATCCTTGATAATCTTCCTATACAAGAATGCTATACACAAATGCAATATAAAAGATACGATTCTACATCAACTAGGCACCTATAATGACAACATATGAGTCATTTAATCCCATAAACAACTGAAAAACTATTCGATTTTACTGAAATTTATCCATTTTTTCAGTAGCTCAACAAGTGCAAGTACATGAACATGTTGGATTAAGAACCATAAAATCAACTTCATCCAAAATATGCTTGATTTTAGCAAAGTAACTTGCAATGCTATCATCACCTTGACTAAAATCAGATAATTTCTTATAATTCCATACAATTGTGCATCACTGGTCTGACCATATCGATTTTCAAGTTAATGCTTAGTAGATTTAGAATAGAGAACAGAATTTGCGATATCAGGAGATAAGGAATTGAGAATCCATGTGAAAACAACATCATTACATTTTTGCCAAGTGTTAATAGCGTTAGCAAAAGTAGTAGGAATTGTACCATCGACGAACCATAATTTATTCTTCGCTAAAAGTGTAATTTCCATGCTTCTTTTCCAGCCGCTGAATCCATTGCCATCAAACACATTAGACACCAGTTTTGCTAACAACATATCAAATTTATTGATCTTCGTTTGAACATTACCATTAGTTTCTACGGCGTTCGACATTTTTCTGGATCGATGTCGGTTGAATTATTTTTCGATTTTGTAATGATATATGAAGAATTAATAAAGAAATTGAAGAAAAAGAAGAGTTTTTATGATTTCGTGATAAAAAAAATGAAGAAAAAAAAACGCTTTTGTGATTTTGAGATATAAACCCTAGAAATTGGGAAATATTAAAACGAACTGAAGAGAGAAACTAAGAAGGAAGATCGCGTAAGTGAAATGAAAGGAAACAGTTATAGAGACAAGGTATAGAGACATGATTACCCTCCTCTGATACCAAGGGAGACAAGGTAACTACCCCATGTTGTAAAGGAAACTAAGAACAACTTTTTACTGTATATATTAAAATAAAGGGAGATTTGTTATTGCCAAATTTGAGAGATAGAAATATTTGGTGCTTATACTTTTTACTTTTACTTTTGAGATTTTTAATATATACAGTAAATGACAAATTTTTATGTTGTAAATGTGTCATTAAAGTAAAATTCATAATTTTTCATTCTTTACAAATCAAGACACATTTTGATATACTTTTGAACAAAACTTTTCATTTCCATCCGTTTAGGTAAAACAACTCATTTTTACAAATAGTTTTATAAAGCAGTAGGTCAAACACTACCAAATTATAAAGAAATAGCTTATCAAAAAACTCATTTTAAAAAACTTTTGCTAAAGTGAGGCCAAACATCCTCTAAATATTACAGTTTTTAGTGCATTCAATCCGTACCCATTTTTTCTGGCCAAGAATAAACTAGACCGACAAAAAACAGGAATTTCAGTTTTAACTTTTTCCCCCCTAGATATATTAAAAAAAAGATAAAACTCAGGCGACCGAAGTTGACGACTGAATGAAGTCGCCAAATCTCATTTGGCGACTAAAATTAGTCGCTAGCACCCAGTCGCATGCATTAGTCTCCAAATAAAATTCGAGCGACCGATTTCGGTCGCCAAATTTGGCGACTGCCATAAGCGTCGCCAAATGGAGGAAATGGCGACGGAAACGAGTCGCCAATTTGGCGACTGTTAGATACAGTAGTCGCCAAATTAGCGACTGAAATCAGTCTCCAGTTGACTGTGTTCAGTCGCCAATTCACACTACAAAACGAACTCGGGAAACTGACGGACAAAATCCGTCGGTAACACCAGAAATCCGTCAGTAATTTCAATTACTGACGGAAATTCCGTCAGGAACGCGCGTCACTTCAATTGGTAACGGAAAAAAGACTTCTGACGGAATTTCCGTCAATAATTGAGCTCCTGACGGCTTTCTGACGGAAGTTTCGTCAGTCAATTCAATTGGAAAGTCAAGATTGACTTGGCAGTACTGACGGAAATTCCGTCAGTAAGTCAAGTCAATCTTGACTTACTGACGGAATTTCCGTCAGGAAAGTCAAGATTGACCTGACTTACTGACGGAAATTCCGTCAGGAAAGTCAAGACTATCTTGACTATACTGACGGAATTTCCGTCAGTAAGTCAAGTCAATCTTGACTTACTGACGGAATTTCCGTCAGTACTTAATAGACTGGTGGCTGGATACAGCAGCCTACTGTCCAGTCACAATGCTTTTTTGCATTGTTTTAAACGGTGAAAATTTCAACAAAACCTGCTGTAACACCCGGAAATGTACCCTATTTTTCTAGTAGAAATATTTTAGGAAATCTTTTCAGTAATTTTAAGTTTTAATTTGGAATTTTATGTTTCGAGTCGAATTTTGAATTTCCGAGTTCGTATTTGGAATTTCCGCGAGATTCCATGAGAATCCCGTCTTAAGGCGAGTTTGACTTTTGGTTGACTTTTTCCTTACTTATACTCATACTCCTTAACCTATTTTTCCTACACAAACACAAAATCATTTCTTCCTTCATAAGAAATCCCCAAACCCTTGCCTCCATAACTTTTCGATCTTTGATTCGTCCTAGCTCATTCATTACTCGATAGAATTCACGTAAGTTCGTCTCATTCTTCTCCCCTTACCTTCCTCTATCCGTATTGATATTAAAATCACCGTCTTTCTCGCTTTTCAATCTTTCCGTCTTTCTCAAGATGAATTTCATTCATCTTTTATGATCTATTTGTAGGTGGTGACCTCCAAGATCCCGACAAAGACTATTACCTTATTGAAGAGGAGCTTGACGAGTAGGGAAGACGCATAAAGGTAACGGTGAAGGGTTACTCGATATCATTTACGTGTTTTATGTGATTTCTAGGATAGAAACCGTGTTTAGGTTTTGGTTAGTAAACTTATGACTTGTATATTTGTTGATGGATGTTGTTTATTGAGTATTCATATGTGAATTAATGAGTTAGAATGATAATCGATAATTGATAAATGTTGAACATGGAGGAAACAAAGCATTTTCGAGTACATGAGACCCCAGCCGGTCGACCGGCAGCCGGTCAGACCACCGGCTGGGGCACCTGCTGTATATTTTGGCATTTTTACGTGATTTTGAAATATGAAGTTGGGCTCAGCCGGTCGACTGGCAGCCGGTCAGACCACCGCCTGAGACACCCCCTTCTTCCTTTGTTTTTCATTTGACCCATTGGTCCCAGCCGGTTGACCGGCAGCCGGTCAGCCTGACCTGCTGGGACACACTGACATTTTATTTGGTTTTTCGTATGAGGTACTGGCCTGAGCCGGTGGACCGGCAACCGGTCAGCCTGACCGGCTGGCACCTGCTGAGTGTTGTTTATATATGTTGTTACGGTTTTCATTTATATTAATTCCGATGGTTCATTTAACGTATAATTTTACGTATCGACTTATAATATTATTGTTTTGGATGTATGACATTTCATTCGCTTGTATCACATGTTTTGTGACGGTTTTTGGTATGTTTCCACTTTGAGTCGGTTTTTACAAATGATACGGTTTGAGCACTATTTTGTCTTGTGCTTTGTATTCTCATTCCCTTGGCTACCTTTCCGTTCGTAAGGCTGGAATGTCGGAACGGAGAGGTATCCTACTGCTTAAATGCATGTGTTAGTGGGCATACGACGACGTTTTTGGGAGTTGAACGCTATGCGTTGATCGACCCGGCCGTCAAATGTTGTGTACTTGCGAGGTGGTGTTATTTGCATGTAGCGTACCGCATGTTATGAGGCTTGAGCTCTTTTCCGCCTCTTTCGTGAATTGATCTACCGAATTTAGGGTACTCGGCGTTTGCTTTGTAAGACCGAGTCTTGGATGCGAAACGTCATCGCATGTCGAATCGGAAAATGTGATTCCGAGAATCTGGCCAGGTTTAGATTAGGAGCCTTATCGTTCCTACCAGGAGGAAATGTGTCTACATAGGCGAAATGTAAGCATCGCGTATGAGTTCAGGGAAATATGATCCCGTGGATGCCTTTTAATCATACTTGCCATGTACACGATGCTAGTGCGTTTCATTTACCGTGAGAGATGTCGTCTTGTGTCGTCTTTGAATGCGTGATTTAATGATATTGTTCATGGTCATTGCATGATTGGACACCGTCAATGTCTTGGTTCGTGAATGGATGATAATATGTTGGATTTATGTGATCATCGCATGACTTGACTTGGTTTTTCTGTCGAGTCTCAATCTTATCAATCTTATACCGCTAACGGTGAGATGCAAGCCCTAGTGAGCGTATTCGGTTGCCTAAGAGTGTCTTCCCCGAGTCTTTGTATAACATGATGGATTCGGATTTGTATTCCATATGATCTTATCATTTTCTATAGAATTGCCTATTTATTCTTATCGCAACTCACATGTATATATATTTATGCATGCTTTACTTTTGTATTTCCTTATATGTACGTTTAATGTGATATGGCTGGGAGAACCCGGAGTTACTCCCCACTGACTGTGGCGTTCATGTTTTTCATGAATGAACAGGTTGCTTGCTTGGATGACTTTTGGATATGATATTTTGGGGTTCGGGTGTGAGCTAGCGGGCGTTGTCCCTGGAAGTTTTCACCTCTAGACGATATTAGCTAGTTTTGCTAAACACTTGTTCTTTGCTAACATTTTAAGAGACCCCGTCTCTTTGTTGTGTTTCCGTATTTAGTTTGTAACATTTTGTCACACCTCGTGTTATTAACTTGCATGTATAAAAGTTTTTAAAAACTACCTATTTCCGCAATATAATTCACATGCTTGTTTGTTTATTATTTCCGCATTCGCGAGGGTTGTCACAGTTGGTATCAGAGCTTAAACGCTCCCGACGCACACACGTGACCCCTAAACTTAAATAACTTGACCTTGAATTAATACATGAGAGATGGGTAGACTTAAGGACCTAAGGTGGTAGTCTTTGGTGTACTTGATGTTTGTTAGGTTCTAACTTGTTTGTTAATTGTTTTGAGTGATGTTATGTTTATTTATATCTACCGTCTTAAGGTGGATCATTGTGTTACTTAGAAGAAGTATACTTTACCAAAGAATTGAAGATTTACAAGCCTAATTGTAGTGTATTTCCTTCTCATCTATGAATTCTCTCGTCCTTAATGTTTTATGCTCTCTTCCTTCTATCTAGATGCTTCTTTCTCTTCAATCTTGTTTGCCTCTTAGAAATTACTCTTGATAGTTCCTCCATCTTACCATTGGTATCCTTACCTTCCTCATGTAACATTTTTGTGGATGCCATACCCATTTGTTTGTGGTATATTATACTTGGTCGGAAGAACTTTGAACTTTGTGGAATATTAGTGGTTGTAAGAATGAATTTGTGATTTGAGGAAAATGGTGTAGATCTAAATTCACCCTATATGGATGATTGATTGTAACTCTAAGGAAAGGTAGTAAGATAAGTTTGATGATTTTTATGCTTGATGCTTGCCATGACTAATGTGTAGATAGTTCATGGTATTTGATGGTGTAAGGTTGAATGAGTTGGCTATGGCTTCTTAACTCATTAGTAATTTAGTCTTTTGGACTTAGACGTTTAGTATTGTTGTAAAGGACCATGTAGGATATGTTATTTGGTGTAGTTGGAGTGTAAATAAGAAGTTTTGAATGAGATCTTGAGGTGAGAAATACTTTTGAGGTTAAGTGACGTCTTGTGGTTTCCTATTGTGTGTTTGTGAGTATAGGCTTGGTGGAAAAGAATTTGGCTATAGTTCTTGGATTTAAAGATATGATCTTATCTTATGGTATCGGAGACTCGTTTGGAGTAGTAAGGTTTCGTTGTAAGTTGAACCATATTACTTGAGGATTATAGATATGAGAGAGATTCGATGTTGTGATCTAGGATGGAAATACCTTGGGATGTTAATGATGACGTTTGGCTTGATGTTGTACTTGATAATAATGAACTCGTGGGCTATAGACTTGAAAATGGCCGAGTATAAGAGAGTATTTGTTAGTCTTTCAATTAAAGAAACCTTTGAGGTTGTGTTGAATATTTGAGCTAAAGGAATGTTATTATACTTGAGTTACAATTCTGCAATTGGGAATCCGTGTGATATGAAAGGATGGATGAATTGGGTTGGAGTCGATTTATCAAATCTAGGTGTACCTTACTTTGATGATTGTACGTGGTACGATGGTCCCTTGTAAGAGACCTTTGTTTGGGATGAGTTACTTTACTATCACCCTAAGTCTGAAAGGAGAAACTTTGTGGATTAAATCTTAAACCCTTACTCATGCCATCATTCCTTTTCATTTCCATTCTTGAATGTTTTTGTCAAGATTGATCTTTAAGAAATTACAAGCTCGTACTTTATTTCTTACGCGGATATCTTCATAACTCTACTATCTGCTTTGTCTCTTTCTTGCCCTCGTTATTTTCAGCGTTCCTCTCTTTTACTCTCGTGCCTGATTTTATTCTCGTGTTCTCCTTGAGATTTCTTATCGGTTCCTATCTCGTTGCCGCTTCATCTTTTCCTTAGTGGATTGGATATTCCGTTTGTAAGGCTCAGAGAGTAAGAGTAATGTATTTTGGAATTCTTTAGTTAGAAGATGTGTCTTTGGATTGAGCAAAGTTCAGGTTGTATTTGATCATGAGAAATAAGACTTAAGCTCTAGGATGAATCCTAATAGTGATAATGTATCCTCTCTTGGTGATGTTAGATTCGGAGTTTGGTATTGTAGTGTTGTTTTGAGAATTGAGTTGATCATGATAATAGTTTGTTGATGTTGGGTATTATAACGGTTGCTTGGGATATCATTTGGGAATTAGATGTCTCTAATTGGTGGATTCTAAAAGAGACTTTGCTTTAGGGTAATTGAGTTGGTACCCAAAGTTTGAGGAGTTTTGTCATCAATGAAAATCGATTCATTTTGAGTTTTAGATGAAATAGATGATTTGAATGGTTGTTTGATTTCCAAGTGATTTGTCATTTGCGGTTTGGGATTAGTAATTCTCTTTTATTCTTAAGGAATCATAGTTTGAAATTGAGAAATGTTCGTTGCAAGCTTAGGATAATGAATTTTGGAATAATTTGAATCAAAGGATTTCATAGTAAGCCTCTTTTACCTTGTGGTTGTTAGCGATCATGTTTCCCTAGATATAAATATTTTGTTGGTGGTTTCTAATAAGAGTTTTGATGGAGCTAAGAAGATTAGATTTCGCAATGAATTCTCATGTGGATTGTTAGTTGTGGAGTCTACCGTGCCGATGGACCTCAGTAGATTCTAATTGGACTTGAATAATTGGGATTTGTTACTCGAAGTTTCATGATTATGAAGTATTTTTGTAGGATTTCGGATGATTGAAAATGATGAGTTGCAAATTGGGTAAATTGTATTCGCTTGAGGATCTAGTTTATTAGTAGAGTTAGTGATGTTGAATTCTTATAGATCTTCCTGCCGTCTTCATCGTGATCTTCATATCCCTAAGAGTTCGATTTGTTTCATTTTTGCGTGTTTTGTATATATATTGTTATCGTGATTTGTGAACTTTAAGTTCGAGTCGCTCTATGTACGTGTAATGTCTTGTTATTTGATTTTATCTTTGATAAAACTTTCAAATTTCCATATTATATTTCTAATTTAACGTTTCAAAGAAGTCTAAAAATGGTTTGTGTACCCTCTTTTTGGAGAAAATGGATTTCTTTTGCTTTTATATTTGGATTTTGCGTTTGGTTGGATGTTTGCACTTGTTATTGGAGACGCGTCTGATAACTAGTCCTGCACTTACTAACGTTGTTTTGAATTTCGATTTCACTATTTCGACTTTGCTTTTTGGATAATTAGAGTTCTCGTTCGCGACGAGCATTCTTGAGATCCGTAAGTAAAGTTTTACACTTATGAAAAATTTCCTTAAACCGTTTCAAGAAGAACATAATTTCATAAATGTTTTCCCTTGCAAAAGCTTTCGTGTTGATTTTGTAAACCGATTCTTGTCTTTGATACTTTTATTTTCTACTCTCAAGTTTCGAGGACGAAACTTTTTAAAAGGAGGGGTGATTGTAACACCCGCAAATGTACCCTATTTTTCTAGTAGAAATATTTCACGAAACCTTTTCAGTAAATTTAAGTTTTAAATTAGAATTTTAAGTTCCGAGTCGAATTTAGAATTTCCGAGTTCGTATTTGGAATTTCTGCGAGATTCCATGAAAAAGCCGTCTTAAGGCGAGTTTGACTTTTTGGTTGACTTTTCCTTACTTATACTCTAATTCCCTTAACCTAATTCATTACTCAAAATCAAACACAACTCACTTCCTCTTTAAGAAATCTCAAGCTAGCCTCCCTCTTCATTTTTCGATCTTTGATTCACCGTAACTTTTTCGTTACTCGATAGAATTCACGTAAGTTCGTCTTATTCTTCTCCTCTTACCTTCCTCTATCCGTATTGGTAATAAAATTACCGTCTTTCTCGCTTTTTAAATTATCCGTCTTTCTCAAGATGAATTTTATTCATCTTTTATTACCTATTTGTAGGAGGAGACCACTAGGAAGGTTTAGTAATCGATTAAAGACGCGTAAAGGTAACGGTGAAGGGTTACCCGGTATCATTTACGTGTTTTGCATGCTTTATATGTTAGAAATCGTATTTAGAATACGATTAGAAGCTTAGGAATCATGTTATGATTTATGATTGTTGTTATTTGATGATTGTTGATGATGAATATTGATTGTTGATAGTTATTAGAAATGATTATGAGAATTGGAAATAAAAGGATTGAATTTATGTTGAAGGTTCTCGGGTGACTTGGTAACACATCTCACGGTCGTGAGATGTAAGTCACGGTCGTGAAACCCCATTTCACGGTCGTGAAATACAAGTCACGGTCGTGACTTGTGCAGTTTCACTGCACTGACCCTTTTTGGTAGAATGCTCATATCTCCTTCGTTACTTACTTGTTTTGGGCTTGTGACCACTCGTTGGAACCGTAAGAGGATAAGCTATCACCTCAACTTGGAATTTCTGCATTCCCATGTCTAGAACTCTAGTTATGACCGTTTGAAGTGGACCCTTGTTTTCGTTGGTTTCCAAACAACATTGTTTTGGAGAGGTGAACTATGTTTTTATTCATTATGCTTCATAAACTTGTTCTAATGCTTATGTATCATGTGTTGACTCATGTTTATCATATTTAAACTTATATGATTCCCTATTCTCATGTTTTGTGACGGTTTTTGGTATGTTCCCACTTTGAGTCGGTTTTTACAAATGATACGGTTTGAGCACTATTTTGTCTTGTGCTTTGTACTCTCATTCCCTTGGCTACCTTCCCGTTCGTAAGGCTGGAATGTCGTAACGGAGAGGTATCCTACTGCTTAATTGCATGTGTTAGTGGGCATACGACGACGTTGTTGGGAGTTGAACGCATTGCGTTGGTCGACCCGGCCGTCAAATGTTGTGTACTTGCGAGGTGGTGTTATTTGCATGTAGCGTACCGCTTGTAATGAGGCTTGAGCTGTTTTTCCGCCTCTTTCGTGAATTGACCTACCGAATTTGGGGTACTCGGCATATATATATTATAAGCCCGAGTCTTGGATGCGAAATGCTTTATCGCATGTCGAATCGGAACATGCTTTATTCCGAGAGTCTGGCCAGATTTAGACTAGGAACGTATTATTATCGTCGTCCTACCAGGAGGAAATTAGTCTACATACGCGAAATGCTTTATCGTGTATGCGTTCCGGGAAATGCTTTATTCCGTGGATGCCTTTTAATCATACTTGCTTGTACACGATGCTAGTGCGTTTCATTTACCGTGAGAATTGTCGTCTTGTGTCGTTCTTTGAATGCGTGATTTCATGATATTGTTCATGGTCATTGCACGATTGGACACCGTCAATGGCTTGGTTCGTGAATGGATGATGATATGTTGTATTTATCGTGATCATCGCATGACTTGACTGGTTTGTCTGTCGAGTCTCAATCTTATCAATCTTATACCGCTAACGGTGAGATGTAAGCCCTAGTGAGCGTATTCGATTGCCTAAGAGTGTCTTTCCCGAGTCTTGGAATAACATGATGGTTTCGGATTGATTTTCCACATGATCTTATCATTATCTATAGAATTGCCTATCTATTCTTATCGCAACTCACATGTATATATATATATATATATGCATGCTCTACTTTTGTATTTCCTTATATGTACGTTAAAGGTGATATGGCTGGGAGAACCCGGAGTTACTCCCCACTGATTGTGGCGTTCATGTTTTTCATGAATGAACAGGTTGCTTGCATGGATGGCTTTTTGCTTATGCTATTTTGGGTTCGGGTGTGAGCTAGCGGGCGTTGTCCCTGGATGAAACACCTCTAGACGTTGTTTAGCTAGTTGCTAAATCGATTAGAAAAATACCCCATCTATTTCGAAAATACCCCATCTATTTCGAAAATACCCCATCTATTTTGTAAGATCACTTTTACTTGTTAACCTTTTGGAGAGACTTCGTCTCTTGATGTAGTATAATTCGTACTTTAGTTTGTAATATATGACACTCCTCGTATTCTTTCCTTGCATGTATAAAAGTTTTTTAAAACTTCATATTTCCGCTATATATTTCACATGCTTGTATGTTTTATCTTTCCGCATTCGCGAGGGTTGTCACAGCGTATATAACTGATCCCGCAGCGGAAGCAAAAGGAATCAATTATCATATGTTCAACTTCCTAGTCAAAGATCTTATCAATATAAGAATTTTTTACTCAATGCTAATATCCTTTTTGATTTATCTCCACAAATCCGGATATCTAAAAGATGTATTCTACTTCTCCAAAATCTTCCATCATTTAAAATGATCAATATGTCTCCACATATAAGACTGATGAAAACCATATTACTCCCACTAAATTTCATGTATAAACATAATTCCTCGAGATATCGTGTAACACCCGCAAATGTACCCTATTTTTCTAGTAGAAATATTTTACGAAATCGTCTCAGTAATTTTAAGTTTTAAATTAGCTTTTTAAGTTCCGAGTCGAATTTTGAATTTCCGAGTTCGTATTTGGAATTTCTACGAGATTTCATGAAAAAGCCGTCTTCAGTCTAGTTTGACTTTTCTGGACTTTGGAAATCGTCTTTGACTTTTTCTTCATAACTCACACATCTCATATTTCCTTAACCTAATTCTTCATTAAACACAAATCAAACACACAACCCCTTTCTTCTCCATTAAGAAAGCTCATCTTTTTCCCTCTTGGATTTTGATCTTAGAATCGACGTATCTCCTTCGTTCCTCGATAGAATTCTCGTAAGTTCGTCTTAATCTTCCCCTCTTATCTTCCTCTATCCGTATTGGTAATAAAATTACCGTCTTTCTCGCTTTTTAAATTATCCGTCTTTCTCAAGGTGGATGATATTCATCTTTTATTATCTAATATTATGTAGGTGGAGATTAGGAAAGCTTAGTAACCGTTTAAAGACGCGTAAAGGTAACGGTGAAGGGTTACTCGGTATTACTTACGTGTTTTACATGTTTATATGCTAGAAAATCGTATTAGATTACGATTAGGAAGTTTAGAAACCATGCTATGATTAGTAAATGATGTTATATGACGAATGTTGATGAATTATATTGAGTGTTGATGATTATTTGAAGTATATATGAGAATTGAAATGATTTGGAAATGATTTGGTTGAGCTTTGGAAGCTCTCGGGTGAAGAAGTGCTCCCAGCCGGTCGACCGGCCGCCGGTCTGACCACCGGCTGGGAACACATCAGAAACTCTTTTGAAAAATGGGATTTTTGTATAAGAAGTGCTCCAGGCCGGCCAACCGGCCACCGGTCAACCCACCGGCCTGGAACACATCAGTATTGAAGTTTTGAGTTTGGTTGTGATGCTCTGTGCCGGTCGACCGGCCGCCGGTCGACTGACCGGCCCAGACCCCTTTTCCTCTGTTTTTGAGTTTTTGCCTGTGTTCTGAGCCGGCCAACCGGCCGCCGGTCTCCAGCCCGGCCTGGAACACGGCTGTATGCATTTCCTTTATTTTCTAAAACTCGTAATTTATAATAGTTCGCATGATCCGTTTACCGTGTAATTTTACGTAAGGTCTTATAATATTCATGTTTTGGATATATGATATCTCTTTCGCATGTATCACATGTTTTGTGACGGTTTTCGATATGTTCCACTTTGAGTCGGTTTTTACAAATGAGTCGGTTTGAGCACTATTTTGTATTGTGCTTTGTATTCTCATTCCCTTGGCTACCTTCCCGTTCGTAAGGCTGGAATGTAGGAACGGAGAGGTATCCTACTGCTTAATTGCATGTGTAGTGGGCATACGACGACGTTGTTGGGAGTTGAACGCTATGCGTTGCTCGACCCGGCCGTCAAATGTTGTGTACTTGCGAGGTGGTGTTATTTGCATGTAGCGTACCGCATGTTATGAGGCTTGAGCTCGTTTTCCGCCTCTTTCGTGAATTGATCTACCGAATTTGGGGTACTCGGAATATATATTGTAAGACCGAGTCTTGGATGCGAAACGTCATCGCATGTCGAATCGGAACACGTTTATTCCGAGATCCTGGCCAGGTTTAGACTAGGACTGTATTATTATCGTCGTGCTACCAGGAGGAAAATAGTCTACATAGGCGAAATGTAAGCATCGCGGATTTTATGAGTTCTAGGTGAAATGCTTTATCCAGTGGATGCCTGTTAATCAGACGTGCCATTGTACACGATGCTAGTGCGTTTCATATACCGTGAGAATTGTCGTCTTGTGTCGTTCTTTGAATGCGTGATTTCATGATATTGTTCATGGTCATTGCCTGATTGGACACCGTCATTGTCTTGGTTCGTGAATGGTTGATAATATGTTGGAATTGTGTAATTGTCGCATGACTTGACTGGTTTGTCTGTCGAGTCTCAATCTTATCAATCTTATACCGCTAACGGTGAGATGTAAGCCCTAGTGAGCGTATTCGATTGCCTAAGAGTGTCTTTCCTGAGTCTTTGAATATCATGATGGATTCGGATTGTGCCTCTTATGTTCTTATCATTATCTATAGAATTGCCTATTTATTCTTTTCGCAACTCACATGTATATCTATATATGCATGCTTTACTTTTGTATTTCCTTATATGTACGTTTAAGGTGATATGGCTGGGAGAACCCGGAGTTACTCCCCACTGACTGTGGCGTTCATGTTTTTCATGAATGAACAGGTTGCTTGCTTGGATGCCTTTTTGGATATGATGTTTTGGGGTTCGGGTGTGAGCTAGCGGGCGTTGTGCCTGGAAGATTAACCTCTAGACGATTTTAGCTTATTTGCTAAACACTTGTTCTTTGTTAACATTTTGAGAGACTCCGTCTCTTTGTTATTTTCCGCACTTAGTTGTAATATTTTGACACTCCTCGTTTTATTTAACTTGCATGTATAAAAGTTTTTAAAAAAACTACCTATTTCCGCAATATAATTCACATGCTTGTTTGTTTATATTTCCGCATTCGCGAGGGTTGTCACAGTTGGTATCAGAGCTTTATCGCTCCCGACGCACACACGTGAACCCTAAACTTAAACTACTTGACCTTGAAATAATAAATGAGAGATGGGTAGAAATTAAGGACTTTACTTGGTAGTCTTTGGTGTACTTGATATTTGTTAGGTTCTAACTTGTTTGTTGATTTTGTTGAGTGATGTTTTGTTTGTTTGTATCTACCATCTTGAGATGGATCATGTGTTACCTAGAAGAAGTATCCTCTACCGAAGATTTGAGGTTGACAAGCCTAATTGAAGTGTATTTCTTCCTTATCTTCGATTTCTCTCGTTCTTAATGTATCATGCTCTTTTCCTTCTGTCTAAGTGCTTCTTTCTCTTCTCTTCCAATTTGTTTGCCTCTTGGAAATTACTTTTGATAGTTTCCTCCCTCTTGCCATTAGTATCCTTACCTTCCTCTTGCAACATTTTTTTGGATGTCATACCCATTTGTTTGTGGTATATTATCCTTGGTCGGAAGAACTTTGAACTTTGTGGAATATTAGTGGTTGTAAGAATGAATTTGTGAATTGAGGAAAATGGTGTAGATCTAAATTCACCCTATATTGATGATTGATTGTAACTCTAAGGAAAGGTAGTAAGATAAGTTTGATGATTTTTATGCTTGATGCTTGCCATGACTAATGTGTAGATAGTTCATGGTATTTGATGGTGTAAGGTTGAATGAGTTGGCTATGGCTTCTTAACTCATTAGTAATTTAGTCTTTTGGACTTAAAAGTTTAGTATTGTTTTGAAGACCATGCTTAAGATATGTCTAATTGGTGTGTTTGTAAGTGTAGGCTTGGTGGAAAAGCATTTGGCTATAGTTCTTGGATTTAAAGATATGATCTTATCTTATGGTATCGGAGACTTGTTGAAGTAGTAAGGTTTCGTTGTAAGTTGAACCATATTACTTGAGGATTATAGATATGAGCGAGATTCGAGGATGTAATCTATGATGGAAATACCTTGGGACGTTAATGATGATGTTTGACTTGAGGTTGTACTTTGTTAATAATGAACTCGTGGGCTATATGATATTGATGATGACGTTTTGTTCGGTGTTCTACCTTGTGGCCGTAAGAGTTGAAAAGAGATTGGTATGGAGAATTCCTTATTGGTTCTTCGGTTTTTGAAACGTTTGGGAATGTGTCAAATTATGGAGTTGAGAGAATGTTATTATGCCTGAGCTGCAATTACGCAATTGGGAATCCGTGTTATATGAAAGGGTGGATGAATTGAGTTGTAATTGATTTGTTAAATCTAGGTGTACCTTACTTTGATGATTGTGGTACGATGGTCCCTTGTAAGAGACCTTTGTTTGGGATGAGTTGCTTTACTATCACCCTAAGCCTGAAAGGAGAAATTTGGTGGATTAAACCTTTATTCGTGGCATCATTCCTTTTCATTTCCGTTCTTGAATGCTTTTGTAAAGATTGATCTTAAAGAAATCGCATACTCGTATCTTAGTTCTTACGCGGATATCTTCATAACTCTACTATCTGCTTTGTCTCTTTCTTGCCCTCGTTATTTTCAGCGTTCCTCTCTTTTAATCTCGTGCCTGATTTTATTCTCGTTTTCTCCTTGAGATTTCTTATCGTTTCCTATCTCGTTGCCGCTTCATCTTTTCCTTAGTGGATTGGATATTCCGTTTGTAAGGCTCAGAGAGTAAGAGTAATGTATTTTGGAATTCTTTAGTTAGAAGATGTGTCCTTGGATTGAGCAAAGTTCAGGTTGTATTTGATCATGAGAAATAAGACTTAAGCTCTAGGATGAATCCTAATAGTGATAATGTATCCTCTCTTAGTGGTTTTAGATTTGGAGCTTGGTATTCTGGTATTATTTTGAGAATTTAGTTGATCATGATAATAGTTCGTTGTTGTTGGGTATTATAACGGTTGCTTGGTATATCATTTGGGAATTTGATGTCTCTAGTTGGTGAATTCTAAATGAGGCTTTGCTTTAGGGTAATTGAGTTGGTACCCAAAGTTTGAGGAGTTTTGTCGTAAATGAAAATCGATTCATATTGAGTTTTAGATGAACGATATGATTTGAATGGTTGTCTGATTGCTAAGTGATTGATCATTTGTGGTTTGGAGTTAGTAATTCTCTTTTATTCTTAAGGAATCATAGTTTGAGATGGAGAAATATTCGTAGCAAGCTTTGGATAGTGAGTGCTCAGTTGTTATGGAATATAGAGATAGAATGGTGAACCCATTATCTTGAGGATTAGTAACCTCCGTAGTTTGCTAATGTGGCTATTTATATTTGAGGTTTCAGGCGTAGTAATGATCGAATTAAGGATGTTGGTTTATTAAAGAATTCTTATAACCGATAATGGATTGTGAATTTTCCCTTGTCGTGAGACTTTGGAGGAGGCTAGTTGGATCCTAGATGATTATGTTTTGTTGCGTGGTTTGTGTTTTGACTTTCGAGGATGAGAAAGTTCTTTGTAAATTTAGGATAATGAGTTTGAAGTAAATTGGATTAAAGGATGTCATGGTAAGTCTCTTTACCTTGTGGATTGTTAGTTGTGGTGTCTACCGTGCCGATGAACCTTAGAAGATTCTAATTGAATTGGAATAATTGGGAGTTGTTACTCGAAGTGTCATGATTATGAAATATTTGGTAAGAGTCTGATGATTGAAAATGTTGAGGATATTGCACTCTCTTGAGGACTAGTTTACTCGTGGAGTTAGTGATGTCGAGTTGCGATCGACATTTGAATTGTCATAGATGGAAGATAGTTTTGTGATTCATTCCTCTCTTTTTCCTCAAATTGATCCTTACTCAATCCGCTACTTTTCAATCCTTCCCTTTTTGATCCTTTTTACTCGTTGGACGTATCTCTTAGTATCTCGATTCGTGTTTTCGATGTTCGAGTCGCTCTATGTGCGTATAATGTCTTGTTATTTGCTTTTATCTTTGATAAAACTTTCAAATTTCCATATTATAATTGTAATTTAACATTTCAAAGAAGTTTAAAAATGGTTTGTGTACCCTCTTTTTGGAGAAAATGGATTTCTTTTGCTTTTATATTTGGATTTTGCGTTTGGTAGGATGTTGCACTTGTTATTGGAGACGCGTCTGATAACTAGTCCTGCACTTACTAACGTTGTTTTGAATTTCGATTTCATTATTTCGACTTTGCTTTTTGGATAATTAGAGTTCTCGTTCGCGACGGGCATTCTTGAGATCCGTAAGTAAAGTTTCACACTTATGAAAAATTTCCTTAAACCGTTTCGAGAAAAACATCATTTCATAAATGTTTTCCCTTGTAAAAGTTTTCGTATTAATTTTGAAAACCGATTCTTATCCTTGATACTTTTGTTTTCTACTCTCAAGTTTCGAGGACGAAACTTTTTAAAAGGTGGGGTGATTGTAACACCCGCAAATGTACCCTATTTTTCTAGTAGAAATATTTTACGAAATCGTCTCAGTCATTTTAAGTTTTAAATTAGCTTTTTAAGTTCCGAGTCGAATTTTGAATTTCCGAGTTCGTATTTGGAATTTCTACGAGATTTCATGAAAAAGCCGTCTTCAGTCTAGTTTGACTTTTCTGGACTTTGGAAATCGTCTTTGACTTTTCCTTCATAACTCACACATCTCATCTTTCCTTAACCTAATTCTTCATTAAACACAAATCAAACACACAACCCCTTTCTTCTCCATTAAGAAAGCTCATCTTTTTCCCTCTTGGATTTTGATCTTAGAATCGACGTATCTCCTTCGTTCCTCGATAGAATTCTCGTAAGTTCGTCTTAATCTTCCCCTCTTATCTTCTTCTATCCGTATTGGTAATAAAATAACCGTCTTTCTCGCTTTTTAAATTATCCGTCTTTCTCAAGGTGAATGATATTCATCTTTTATTATCTAATATTATGTAGGTGGAGATTAGGAAAGCTTAGTAACCGTTTAAAGACGCGAAAAGGTAACGGTGAAGGGTTACTCGGTATCACTTACGTGTTTTACATGTTATATGCTAGAAAATCGTATTAGAATACGATTAGGAAGATTAGGATTCATGCTATGATTAGTAAATGATGTTATGTGATGAATATTGATGATATATATTGATTGTTGATGATTATTTGAAGTATATATGAGAATTGAAATGATTTGGAAATGATTTGGTTGAGCTTTGGAAGCTCTCGGGTGAAGAAGTGCTCCCAGCCGGTCGACCGGCCGCCGGTCTGACCACCGGCTGGGAACACATCAGAAACTCTTTTGCAAAATGGGATTTTTGTATAAGAAGTGCTCCAGGCCGGCCAACCGGCCACCGGTCAACCCACCGGCCTGGAACACATCAGTGTGGAAGTTTGGAATTGGGTATGATTGGCTGTGCCGGTCGACCGGCCGCCGGTCGACTGACCGGCCCAGACCCCTTTTCCTCTGTTTTTGGATTTTGCCTGTGTTCTGAGCCGGCCCACCGGCCGCCGGTCTCCAGCCCGGCCTGGAACACGGCTGTATATTTTTCCTTCAACTTCTAAAACTCGTAATTTATATTAGTTCGCATGATCGGTTTATCGTATAATTTTACGTAATGTCGTATAATATTCACGTTTTGAATATATGATATCTCTTTCGCATGTATCACATGTTTGGTGACGGTTTTCGATATGTTCCCACTTTGAGTCGGTTTTTACAAATGAGTCGGTTTGAGCACTATTTTGTATTGTGCTTTGTATTCTCATTCCCTTTTGGCTACCTTTCCGTTCGTAAGGCTGGAATGTCGGAACGGAGAGGTATCCTACTGCTTAATTGCATGTGTTAGTGGGCATACGACGACGTTGTTGGGAGTTTAACGCTATGCGTTGATCGACCCGGCCGTCAAATGTTGTGTACTTGCGAGGTGGTGTTATTTGCATGTAGCGTAACGCTTGTTATGAGGCTTGTGCTCTTTTCCGCCTCTTTCGTGAATTGATCTACCGAATTTGGGGTACTCGGCATAATATTGAAGCCCGAATTCCTGGCGGCGAAACGTTTATAGCATGTAGAATCGGAAAAAGTAATTCGAGGATCCTGGCCAGGTTAGAATAGGACGTTTGATTATTATCGTCGTGCACCAGGAGGAAAATAGTCTACATAGGAGAAATGTAAGCATGCGTATGAGTTCAGGGAAATGCTTTATAACGTGGTGCTGTTAATCATACTTGCCATGTACACGATGCAGTGCGTGTCCTTTACCGTGAGGATTGTCGTTTGTGTCGTTATTTGAATGCGTGATTTCATGAATTGTTCATGGTCATTGCCTGATTGGACACCGTCAGTGTCTTGGTCGCAATGGTTGTAATATTGTTGGAATTGTGAATTGTCGCATGACTTGACTGGTTTGTCTGTCGAGTCTCAATCTTATCAATCTTTATACCGCTAACGGTGAAGATGTTGAAGACCCTAGTGAGCGTATTCGATTGCCAAAGAGTGTCTTTCATGAGTCTTTGAAGATAATGAGGATTAGGATTTGTCCTTTATGTTATTATCATTATCTATAGAATTGCCTATGTATATTGCCAACTAACATGTACTATCTCTATATATGCATGCTCTACTTTTGTATTTCCTTATATGTACGTTAAAGGTGATATGGCTGGGAGAACCCGGAGTTACTCCCCACTGACTGTGGCGTTCATGTTTTTCATGAATGAACAGGTTGCTTGCTTGGATGCCTTTTGGGATATGATGTTTTGGGGTTCGGGTGTGAGCTAGCGGGCGTTGTCCCTGGAAGATTAACCTCTAGACGATTTTAGCTTATTTGCTAAACACTTGTTCTTTGTTAACATTTTGAGAGACTCCGTCTCTTTGTTATTTTTCCGCACTTAGTTGTAATATTTTGACACTCCTCGCTTTATTTAACTTGCATGTATAAAAGTTTTTAAAAAACTACCTATTTCCGCAATATAATTCACATGCTTGTTTGTTTATTATTTCCGCATTCGCGAGGGTTGTCACATATCGAGAAATATTTTACAACATGATTGTCACACAAATTCCAACTCTTTAGTGCTTACTTAAGACATCCTCTTAAGCTTGCAAAATTAACTTAGGATAATTAGGATCTACGAACCCACAGGTGAATATAAAATATACTACCTCTTCTAGAATCGTATTCAAGAAGGTGGTCCTTGAGGTCCAATTGACATCATACTATTATGATATGTTGTAATCGCTAAGTATATTCGAATGGATCGAAGAATTAAGGTTGGTGCAAAACTCTTTGCCTACCCATTTATCTTTGAAAACATTTTAATGTTCATCCATGCAAATTTCGATCTTAAAAAATCAATTTACATTGAAGAGGTCGTACTTCTTCAAGTAAAATTTACCAGGTCACATACCTGACCATCATGCATGGAGTCCATTACGAATCACATGACTCTAAGCCATAGCAAGAAGTTAGGACTAGAAACAGTCTTTTATAAGTCACAGATTAGAATTCATCACTATTAAGGAGTGATAAAATTCCTCCTGGCCTCTTAAGGTTCCGAAAAAACAACTACTGAACAAACAATGAGGAAACTTTTTGCTTTTTTTCGGACCATATGCTCAGTTTGTGGCTCTTGAAACATTTTCTCCCACTCTGTCTTATCAAGAAATAATCGTATTTTTTTATTGAAAGACAGCATCACGAGTTACAAACGCTTTGTTCTCGTGGTCAATGTAGGATTATTGAGCACTTGTTTCATTCGGATAACTTACAAATTAGGTACGCTACCCACCCATATCGTATATGGAATGAAATCAGACTGTTTTAAATGTGTTTGAATATGGTGGGAAAAGAAATAGCAGACAAAAAGATATTAAGATCCCAAGGTTAGTCAAATGGCTCAGTTTGACTTGACAAAGACAAAACCATATCGTATAAGGTTATGTTTCTCTATTGAACAACGCCTTATCTCATAATGTGTGTTAGAGAAGTTAACTCGTGAAACTATTTCACAATACTTTTGGTGAAAATCAAAGTCAATACTTAGATATTTATAGTTACGATTTCGTCGTAAGTCCTTGATCTAATACTCTTAGTGGTTAACTACTTCTCATTGAAGCTCTTTGAACTTTTCAAAGATTTCTCTTAGCACCTCATTAACTAGAATCAAACATAATATCTACTTAAATCGTCGGTAAATAAAGTGAAGTAATCATTACCATCTCTGGTTGGGTTTGTTATTGGACTACACATATTCTTATATAATGGGGCCAATAACTCACTAGTTCGATTTCCTTTTTTAACAAAAGGGCACGAATCATCTTGCCTTGAATACAAGATTCGCACACACCATAAGATTCAAAATCAAATGGTTTAGGGATACTAGTCGATACTAGCCTTTTATGTGCTACACAATCCAGAATTAAGATTAGATTTGGGTCACCAATTTTGAGCCTTTTTCAATCTATATGACAAGTAATTTCTAGTTTAGGTCAAGAATATAATTACCTTTGATTGGTATGGGATAACCATTGACCAAGTATAGGCATAAATAGATACAACGCTTGTTCCATTCACAAAAGTGAAACACGTGTGTCGTACACAAAAGTGGATACTATATTCTTTATTTAGAGGTCATGTACATAATAACGTTTATTAAAGTATACCTCTAAATTCAAAACTAGATTGATCACATTATAACTTTTATATGTCTCTATAAAAATAAAACTACAATAGTTATATTTCCCTTGTAGGTCGACATTTAATCGTGGTTAGTCGTCGCACGAATCATTATTATATACATTGAATACATTGATGAAAACCATAATGGGTATCTGATACCCAAAACTTGAATTTTAGCAAAATAAATGTCGATCATATAGATATTATGGGTGAAAATAGTACACCCAATTTCTAACTCTTTAGAAAACTTGGGGCAAATTCTTTTCTTGTGTCCTACACTGTAAGAATAGAATCATCAAAGGTTGGGTTTGACACCTTACTTGGGTTTTGACTTTACTATTCAAAATAGACTTGCCTTTTTCCCTCGCCTTGTGCCAACATCGTGTCAACCTACTCTTGAACCTCGTCATATTCTTAACAATTAAGAACAAAACATCTTTCCTATAGCTCACACTCACTTTCATGAATCTCTACTTAGATATGTAGATTAGAATTATTATGCAAACTATTCTTCATTTCATTCATAGTTTTACCTTCAAAAAGGATAAACCTTTCGTGAAGTGTCTACGGTATTTGGCTATTCACGATTTCAAATAAATCGATTAACCTAGTCATCCCAACTGATTTGGCCTCTTTTGAGGTAAGCCTCGATAAGGAGCATTATGACGTCATACCAAAAATAATAAATATTTTCTTTGGAGCAAAAAGATTGATGCACCATTGTAATAAGAAGACGTCACAAAAATTCAAAACGTTTTTGACAAAAATGTGACTCAGTTGTATACTCTTCAGAAGAGACATTTGCAATGGTAAATATGAGGATCAAAAAGAAAAATTCATTTTGTCATTAGCTATGGTGGTTTAAACAGAGATTTAAATTCCTATCAAAATGCTACCGTATAAAATAATGGAAACTCCTTTCCACGATTGAACGGATTTACAAGTTCGTAGAAGGATAAATATTTGTCATTGCGCGAATAAAAAATATGACAACCCTCGCGAATGCGGAAATAATAAACAAAACAAGCATGTGAATTTTATTGCGGAAATAGGTAGTTTTTAAAAAACTTTTATACATGCAAGTTAAATAAAACGAGGAGTGTCAAAATATTACAACTAAGTGCGGAAAATAACAAAGAGACGGAGTCTCTCAAAATGTTAACAAAGAACAAGTGTTTAGCAAATAAGCTAAAATCGTCTAGAGGTTAATCTTCCAGGGACAACGCCCGCTAGCTCACACCCGAACCCCAAAACATCACATCCAAAAAGGCATCCAAGCAAGCCACCTGTTCATTCATGAAAAACATGAACGCCACAGTCAGTGGGGAGTAACTCCGGGTTCTCCCAACCATATCATCTTTAACGTACATAGAAGGAAATACAAAAGTAAAATCATGCATATATAGATATACATGTGAGATACGATAAGGATAGATAGGAAATTCTATAGATAATGATAAGAACATAAGAGGCACAAATCCGCATCCATCATGATATTCAAAGACTCGGGAAAGACACCCTTAGTCAACTATATACTCACTAGGGCTTACATCTCACCGTTAGCGGCATATACTTGATAAGATTGAGACTCGACAAACAAACCATACCAAGTCATTCAATGATCAATCATATAATCATTCATCCAACCATACCAATATATTGACGACATCTCTCACGGTAAATGAAACGCACTAGCATCGTGTACAATAGCAAGACAAGCCAATGAAAGTCCACAGGAAAAGACGTTTCCCTGAACCGTATACGATAAGACGTTTCGTATACTCATGACCCAGACAAACCAATTCACGGGATAAGACGTTTCCCGGAATCATGTACGATAAGACGTTTCGTACACACAAGACTCGAATCCGCTCGGTAGGACGACGATAATAATACGGTCCTAGTCTAAACCTGGCCAGACTCTCGGAATAAGACATGTTCCGATTCGACATGTGGTAAGACGTTCCACATCCAAGACTCGGTCAATCATAGACGCCGAGTACCCCAAATTCGGTCAACCTTCACGAAAGAGGCGGAAAGAGACCTATA
>JAIUZE010002978.1:0-20848 GCA_022085475.1 Heliosperma pusillum | reverse complement strand
CTTGAAAATTCAGAAAGTCGTTAAAAAATCCCAAAGCCTCATATTTTTCACACCAAGCTTTCGGAAAGCTACGACCTCCATGAATACCGTACTTAGCAACCCGGTTAACTAACTTCCGTTCATCTTTAGTTAAACGAAGCTTGTCAAGCCCGGATGCCGTTTCTTGAGGCGAGAAATCCCGAACCGTGGTCCGTGTAGTCTCCTCGGGAACCGTGAAGACGGTTTCAGTGTTTGGTTCTTCTTGAACTCTAGTCTTCCCCTTATTTAATCTTCGTCTCTTAGTACCCTCAAGAACCGAACCCGACTCGTTTTGGGTAATATTAGGTGTTTGTTGTTTTGGGTTAGGAGAGAGATTAGTGGGAATGCTAGGTTTTGGAGTTTTGGAGTTTGGAGTTTTGGTAATTTTTGATCTTGTGGAAGCCATTGTTGAAGCTTGAAGTTGTTGGGTTGATTTTTTTTTTTTTTATTGTTGTTGTTGTGTGCCGTGAGGAAGGAGAGAAAGAGAGAAAATTGGTGAAGGTTTTGATGGTGATGTGTATTGATAGTGATAGGAATAGGTAATTATGAGAAGTGTTGGGTTTTGTACTTTTTGTACTTGGGCACATGGGGGTGCCGGCTAGAAGAGTCCTCTTTCCCCTCCTTTTTTTTTTTGCTTTTGAATTTGGGTAGGAAAAGGAATCTTAGGTAATTATTTTTGGAGATATGGTAAGGATAGGATTTGGTAAATAAAAAGATATGGTTAGATTTTTGGTTGAGAAATTTCGGCCAAATAGGATACTTAGGTAGAATTTTGGTTCAATTAGAAAAGTGAATAAGATGGGTTTTTGGCAAATATGTGGTTCATAATTCAATTTCCATAAAACACTTAATATGCAAGATACTCACGTAAAATATAAAATATTAAACACAAATATACTAGCAATGAAATATGCGGACACAGTCATACAATCTTGTCTTATTCTAGCCAGTCACGCAGGTTCACAAAATAATTATGATGAATTTAATTGCTACCGATTAAACCAATTTCCAACCGCAAAATCTCAAAACGTCTTCTCGCTAACGCCTTTGTTAAAATGTCAGCCCATTGATTTTCAGTACTACAAAATTCGAGTTTAATGTTGCCCTTTTCTACATGGTCACGTAAAAAAATGATGTCTAATGTCTATATGCTTAGTACGAGAATGCTGAGCTGGATTCTTAGAAATAACAATAGCACTCGTATTATCACAAAATACAGGCATACAACCAACATTGACACCGTAATCACATAGTTGTTGCTTTAACCAAAGTAGTTGGGAACATACCAGTCCTGCAGCGATATATTCGGCTTCTGCAGTAGATAACGCAACCGAATTTTGCTTCTTTGAGCCCCAAGTAATTATGCATGGTCCAACAAAAGTAGCGAATCCAGAGGTACTTTTTCTATCTAAAGAACATCCCGCATAATCTGCATCTGAATATCCTACTAGATCGAAATTACACTCAAGTGGATACCACAAATATACATTAGATGTACCAATTAAATATCTCAAGATACGTTTAACTGCAATCATATGTGACTCTTTAGGACATGATTGAAATCTAGCACAGACACATACGCTGAACATAATGTCAGGGCTACTTGCAGTCAAATATAATAAAGAACCAATCATACCTCGATATGTAGTCTCATCTACGGACTTACCATTTTCGTCTAAGGTCAACTTTTTGTCAGTTACCATAGGTGTGTCCATTGGATGAGCGTTCTCCATACCAAATTGTCTGATTAGCTCCTTGACATATTTTTGTTGGTGAATCTTTATGCCTTCTTTGGTTTGTTGAATCTGCAATCCTAGGAAGAATTTCAATTCTCCCATCATGCTCATTTCAAATTCTGAGGTCATTAGATCTGAAAAATACTTGCACAATTTATTGTTAGTAGAACCAAAGATAATATCGTCTACATAAATTTGAGTGACAAGTAAATCAGAACCCTCGGATTTTAGAAATAGGGTTTTGTCGACAGATCCTCTTTTAAAATTGTTTTGTAATAAAAATTTGGACAATCTGTCGTACCAAGCCCTAGGCGCTTGTTTCAAACCGTATAAAGCTTTATCGAGTTTAAAAACATGGTTTTGAAATTTGCTATTCAAAAATCCGGAAGGTTGTTCAACGAAAACATCTTCTTCCAAATAACTGTTAAGAAATGCAGTCTTAACGTCCATTTGGAACAGTTTCATTCCTTTATGAGCTGCGAAGGCGATGAGCAAGCGAATAGCTTCAAGTCTTGCTACTGGTGCAAATGTCTCGTCATAATCAATCCCTTCTTGTTGATTATAACCTTGAACGACCAATCGAGCCTTGTTACGAACTATAACTCCTGAATCATCCAATTTATTTCTGAATACCCATCGAGTACCAATCACAATTCGATTTGAAGGTCGTGGCACAAGATGCCAAACCTTATTGCGTTCGAACTGTTGAAGCTCCTCTTGCATAGCCACAATCCAGTCGGATTCTGCAATTGCTTCTTTGATGTTGGTAGGCTCTATGGTAGATAGAAATGAATAGAATGAACAAAAGTTATTTAACGTTCGCCTAGTTTGAACTCCCTTATTCAAACTTCTTAGGATACTATCCATAGGATTAGAACTCTTATATTTCCATTTCTTAGAGTTCCTAGGCTCATCATCATCTGATGAACTTTCACTTTCCTCAAATGATTCAGAGTCAAGATTGGTTCCCCCTCAGTTGGACTCTGGGGTTATAGCTAAAGTTGGTACAACATCAGTTACAACATCTTGATCTGGAGTCAAAGTTATAGCATAATCAGCTATAACTTCAGTTTCCTTTTCCTTGTTTTGAGAAGAGACATTCGTATCATCAACAATTGTCTCAGTTCTCTTTTCAAGGTCATTTGCGGATTTATCAAGTTCATAATTGATTCCTTCAATAACTTCTTCATTAGTTTCTGGCATGTCATCCCTTGAAAGGCGAAAGTCGGGATCATTCATGTCTTCTTCTTCATTCTGTTCAACTTGCTCAGGCACATTATCTTCATCAAATACAACATGAACTGTAACACCCGCAAATGTACCCTATTTTTATAGTAAAAATATTTTACGGATACTTTTCAGCGAATTTTAGTTTTAATTTAGAATTTAATTTTCCGAGTCGAATTTAGAATTTCCGAGTTCGTATTTGGAATTTCCGCGAGATTCCATGTGAATCCCGTCTTAAGGCGACTTTGACTTTTGTTGACTTTTTCCCCTACTTATCTCATTCTCTCACTTAACCTATTTTTCATTCACTCAAACACAAAACTTTCCTTCTTCCTTAAGAAATCTCAAACCCTTGCCTCCATCTTTGATCCAATCTTTGAATCATCGTAACTCATTCGTTTCTCGCTCAAATTCTCGTAAGTTCGTCTTATTCTTCCCCTCTTAGCTTCCTCTATCCGTATTGGTAATAAAATTACCGTCTTTCTCGCTTTTTAAATTATCCGTCTTTCTCAAGGTGAATGATATTCATCTTTTATTATCTAATTGTATGTAGGTGGAGACTAGGAAGGTTTAGAAATCGATTAAAGACGCGAAAAGGTAACGGTGAAGGGTTACTCGATATCATTTACGTGTTTTACATGCTTCTATGTCAGAATTCGTATTTAGAATACGATTAGAAAGCTTAGGATTCATGTTATTGATGATGATTGTTGTTAGTTGATGATTGTTGATGATGATACTTGTTGTTTGTTGAGAATTGATATGAGAATTGATATGAGAAGTGATGATTTATGATAATAGTTGATGATGGTTGAGTTTAGAACAAATTGGAGTTGTCTAGACTCAAGTCACGGTCGTGAGACTCAAGTCACAGGCGTGAAATAGTGGCTGATCTTTTACCCTTGCGTAACAGAGTGTTTCACGGGCGTGAAATACAAGTCACGGTCGTGACTTGTGCAGTTTCACTACACTGACCCCTTTTCGTAAAATGATCATATCTCCTTCGTTACTTGCTTGTTTTGGGCTTGTGACATCCCGTTGGAACCGTAAGAGGATAAGCTATCACATCCATTTGGAATTTCTGTATTTGCATGTCTAGAACTCTAGTTATGACCGTTTGAAGTGGACCCTTGTTTTCGTTGGTTTCCAAACAACGTTGTTTTGGAGAGGTGATCTATGTTTTTATTTATTATGCTTCATAAACTTGTTCTAATGCTTATGTATCATGTATTGATTCATTTTTATCATAGTTAAATTTATATAATTCCCTATTCTCATGTTTTGTGACGGTTTTTGGTATGTTCCCACTTTGAGTCGGTTTTTACCAATGATACGGTTTGAGCACTATTTTGTCTTGTGCTTTGTACTCTCATTCCCTTGGCTACCTCCACGTTCGTAAGGCTGGAATGTCGGAACGGGGAGGTATCCTACTGCTTAAATGCATGTGTTAGTGGGCATACGACGACGTTGTTGGGAGTTGAACGCATTGCGTTGATCGACCCGGCCGTCAAATGTTGTGTACTTGCGAGGTGGTGTTATTTTGCATGTAGCGTACCGCTTGTTATGAGGCTTGTGCTCTTTTCTGCCTCTTTCGTGAATGTCGACTCGAATTTTGGGTACTTGGCGTCAATGATTTACCGGTCTTTGGATGCGAAACGTTTATCGCATGTCGAACCGGAAATGTTATTTTCGGGATCTTGGCCAGATTTAGACTAGGACCGGTATTTTATCGTCGTCCTACCGGAGGAAATTAGTCTACATATACGAATGTGATCGTGTATGCATTCAGGGAAATGTTATCTCGTGGATGCCTTTTAATCATACTTGCCATGTACACGGTGCTAGTGCGTTTCATTTACCGTGAGAGATGTCGTCTTTGTGTCGTCGTTCTTGAATGCGTGATTTCATGACTTATTATTCATGGTCATTGCATGATTGGGCATCGTCTATGTATTGGTATGTTTGAATGGATGATAATATGATGGATTTATTGTGATCATCGCATGACTTGGCATGGTTGTTTGTCGAGTCTCAATCTTATCAAACTTATACCGCTAACGGTGAGATGCAAGCCCTAGTGAGCGTATTCGGTTGCCTAAGAGTGTCTTCCCCGAGTCTTTGTATCACATGATGGATTCGGACTTGTAACTTCATATGCTCTTATCATTATATTCGAATTGCCTATCTATCCTTATCGTATCTCACATGTATATCTATATGTATGCATGCTCTACTTTTGTATTTCCTTCTATGTACGTTTAATGTGATATGGCTGGGAGAACCCGGAGTTACTCCCCACTGACTGTGGCGTTCATGTTTTTCATGGATGAACAGGTTGCTTGATTTGGTTGGCTTTTTGCTTGTGGTATTTTGGGTTCGGGTGTGAGCTAGCGGGCGTTGTCCCTGGATGAAACACCTCTAGACGTTGATTAGCTAGTTGCTAATAACTTTGTTATTGGTTAACATTTTGAGAGACTACGTCTCTTGTAGTATTTTATATTTGGTTTGTAATTACTGACATTCCTCGTATTTCTATCTTGCATGTATAAAGGTTTTTAAAATACCGTATTTTTCCGCTTTATAAATCACATGCTTGTTATGTTTTATTTCCGCATTCGCGAGGGTTGTCACATGAACACTTTCTTCTATGCACAAAGTTCTTTTGTTAAAGACTTTAAAAGCTTTACTATGATTAGAATAACCAACAAACACAGCTTCGTCACTTCGTGGATCAAATTTGCTCAAATTACTTTTTCCATTATTATGGACAAAACATTTACTACCGAAGCAACAAAGGTGACCTATATTGGGTTTTCTCTCTCTTAAAAGTTCAGAGGGAGTCTTTTTGAGAATAGTTCTAATCATAGCTCTGTTGTGCAGATATCATGCAGTACTAATGGCTTCGGCCCAAATGTTCTTAGGAAGGCCACTACACAAAAGCATAGTACGAGCCATGTCCTCTAATGTTCGATTCATACGTTCCACGACACCATTTTGTTATGGGGTTCGTGGTGCAGAAAAGTTATGTCCTACACCATTCTCCTTACAATATTATATAAAAGCTTGATTATCAAATTCGGTGCCATGATCCGTACGAATGGAAACTAACTTTTTATCATACTTGTTTTAGGCAAGCGTCATTAGTACTACAAACTCATCGAAAGTTTCATCTTTAGTAAATAGAAAAATAAGCCATACATACCTTGAGTAGTCGTCAACTAGGACGAATACGTACCTTGATCCACCGCGGCTTCTAACTTTCATAGGTCCACACAAATCCATGTGTACCAACTCAAGTGGACGCTCTGTACTTACTACTTGTTTTGGATTGAATGAAGATCTAACTTGTTTACATCGGGCACATGAGTCACACATCTTCTCTTGTTGGAATTTGATTGAGGGTATACCCTCAACTAAATCCCACAATTTGAGTTTCTTTAAAATTGTTGGACTGATGTGTGCAAACCTCTTGTGCCACAAGCATTAATCATCCACAGTGACTTTCATGCACGTAAAGGAACTTGTAGTACCTTTATTTAAATCAATCATATACACGTTCCTTTTACGTAGGCCTTCTAAAATAACATTACTAGTACCTTCAATTATGATGCGACAAACATTTGAATGAAATACTACTTTATTGCCTTTGTCACATAATTGAGAGATACTTAGCAAGTTATGCTTAAGACCATCTACCAGATAGACATTATTAAAAGCATGTGAAGGAGATATGCCGATCTTACCTACACCGATTATTTTGCCCTTCTTGTTGTCTCCAAAAGTGACCTTGCCACCGTTGAAGGGCTCTAGTGAAAGAAAAAGATTCTTGTTTCCGGTCATGTGTCTCGAACAACCACTGTCGAGATACCATTGATTATTTTATTTCACTATTATATGCAAGAGAATCAAATACAGCTTTTAGATACCCACGCTAAGTTGGGTCCTTTATGGTTAGTGACTCTATATATTTGATCCTTCCTAACCCATACCTGTCTAACAATTCTTTTCTTCTTAACATAGGATTGTCTAGGTTTATAGTGTTTGTTATTGTTGTGACGCACACTAGGTTTAAATGACTGCTTCTGATTCACATATGGTTTAGATTTTGAAGGTACAGATGTGTAATCGAAAGCTATGTCATAAAACCACCTGAACTCATTATTTCTAACCTCATCACGTTGAGATTCAGGTTCAGACTCATTAACACTAGACACGTCATGTTCTTTAACAAAATCAGTTTGATTTTTGTTGTCGTTGACATATTTAACACAATTATCTTTAACATGACCGTTGTGACCACAATAATTGCAAATCAGATATTCTGAAAGATTGACATACTTCCTTCTTCTGAAATCACGGTCAGAAGGAGTGGATTTGCATTTATCATGGTCTCTACGACTATAACATTCATGACCTAGACCCATCTTCATGTTATTGTTAGATTGTTCGGTAAGGAAGTCTAAGACCTTCTGACTTCCTTCCCATTTATCATGAACTTTTCGTGCATGTAGGAGCAACTCCTTCAAAGACTGAATTTCTTTTTCACATAACGAATGGTCTACATTCGAGTCTTTGGAGGGATTGTTCTTTTTAAAGTTTTCACGAAAATCGTTAAACGTTTGTTCAAGATAAATTTCTCCTCATTATGTTGATCTTTTGGCTTGGGAGAATTCAGCCTTTATATCTTTCAATTGCTGAGAAAGAAAAGAGTTTTCTTTCTTGTGATCAATGATAGCAACTTCCTTTGCCTTAGCTTCAGATTGTAAAAGCTCATTGACTTTCTTCAATTCTAAAGTTATAGCTTCATTAGCTATAACTTTGGCTTGAAGATGCTTAATGTTGAGCTTTAACTCTGAGATTATAGCTTCATTAGCTATAACTTTAGACTCAAGAGCTTCTTTCTCAACATTTGTCTTGTCTGAAGTTATAGCTGAAGTTGCCATAACTTTAGACTTGAGCTTTTTAGCTTTGGCCTTTAGAAGTTGGTTTTCCTCAGCAATGTCAAGAATTTGTTCTTTAAGATCTTTTAATTCAAGACTCTGCTCATGACAATGATCTAAGGCTTCTTCAAAATACTTAATTAAAGACTTCTTAGATAAATTCTTAACTTGCTTTTTAAGTTCAAGATGACTAACCTCTTCATCATCTTCTGAATCTGGTTCTGAATCTGAGTTGCCAACAAGACACATCTCGGATTCGCTTTCATTGTCACTGTCTGAAATTAGGTCAAGACTGACGTTGCTTAGACACAAGTTGGCGACTTCCTCTTCCTCTGACTCGTCGTCCTCTGTGTCAAGATCTCCCCAGCAGTAAGCCATCATGACTTGCTTGAATTCCTTCTTGGTTTTGTCTCGTTGATTTTTGTCTTTGATTTTCTTCCATGTGGGGCAATCCTTGATCATGTGATCATTATCCCCACATTTGAAGCAACCACGACTTGAGAGAGACCCTTTTGACTCAATTGGCTTCTTGTAAGATTTTTTAGTATTATTGTTAAACGTTTTCCCTTTAGGTTTATTAAATTTTTTTTTCTTAAAACGTATAGCAAATAACACTGTGTCATCTTCAAGATCCGAATCATGTTTTTCACTAGACTCGGCTTGTAAAGCCACTTTCTTACTGTTACTATCGTTTGCCTCATCCTCATCAAGAGTAATCTCGTGAGCCATCAGGGTTCCGAGTATCTCTTGATAAGAAAGGCTAGATAGATCTTTACATTCCTTAATTACCGACACCTTAGGTCTCCATCGTCTAGATAGACTTCTAAGGATCTTCCTGGCAATTTCCTCGGAGTCAAAAGTTTTTCCAAGATTTTTCAATTCATTAATGATACTAGAGAAGCGAGTGGACATGCTGTCAAGCGATTCATTTTGCTCCATAGAGAACAGTTCGTATTTTCGCATTAACAATGCGATACGTTGCTTTTTGACAACAGTTGTCCCCGCATAGGCTAACTCTAGACCATCCCATATTTCCTTGGCAGTAGAGCTAGATGAGAAACGGTCAAACTCAGTAGAAATCATGCCGTTTTGCAACAGGCTGACAGCTTTTGAATTTTTCTCAGCTTTCTTATAATCTGCCTCAACATAGTCATCTTCTTTCTTTTCGATGGGAGTGCCAGTAGTAGATCCAAGCATGATCTTGTTAGGGCCGTTCATAATGATTAGCCAACACTCCCAATCGTTACCCTTTATGTAATGGGTCATCATATTTTTCCATAAACTGTAGTTCTTCCCATTGAATACGGGACACTTGAGATGTTTGGAATCCATTAAAATGAAATTAAATGCAGCGGAAAATAAATAAAATAAAAGGATAAAACGGATCAGACTCCTTGCTGTAAGGCAATCAAGAGCACGAGGCTCTGATACCAATTGTAGAGTCTATTGATCGAATACGAAAGAGGGGGGGGGGGGGGTGAATTGAGTATTAAAAACTAGCCCCACTTTTTCGATTTATATGATATGTAATTAATTATTTGATCTTATGAATTAAAATCAACTAATTAATTAATCAAAGTAAGCGCAAGTAACGAAATAACGAAAAGTAAAGAGAGTAGAGAGAGGCACACGGATTTTTGAAGTGGTTCAGTTTCACACGTTGAAACCTACGTCCACTATTCTCGATTAATAATTCTTAGTACCTTTCTACGGATTACAAAAATTAACAACCCACTCGTATAATCAACACTATGATTATAACTCAAGGTGAGTATCGCTAAATACTCTATACTATCTTACGTTAATAAGAAAGTACAATATAACTCACACAGATTCCCGTTAAAGAATTGTAAGCTTATAATGATGTACTATTATCCAATAACGTATTTCACGCATGCGATTGACAATAATTGATGCACGACTCTTTTGAAAAACAAACACTAAAAATAATAAATATTTTGCTCAAAGGTTTGCTTTAAAACGATTTTGGAAAATCAACAAAAGTAGTAGGTGTGCCGTGTAGTTCTTGTGTATTTCGTGTGTTTCACAATTGAGATGTGAAAGAGTATTTATAATAAAAGCATAGGAGATCTAAAACCGTAGCTTAATATATAAGAAAGATATTTATCTTTAATATCTTAAAATAATATTTACTTATCTTTTAGAAATATCTTTATCTCAAAATATTATTTGGTTTTATCTTATAGAAATATATTTGTCTTTAATATCTCAAAATATTGTTGTAAAGATATAGTAGAATCCTAGATTAAGGTAAACAAAGAAAACAAGCCTATGGAGGCCGGATTCTTCCATCTACACGAAACCCTAGGAGGCACGCAATCCTAGGAGGCACAAACCTAGGTTTACACGAAACCCTAGGTGGCTCAAACCCTAGGTGGGCTTATTAGGTTAACAACAAATTGAGATAGATTATATTAGAAACCCTAGGTAGCATGACAACCCATAAGTTGTATTACTAACTAATAGAATCTCATAAATATATTCTCTATTAAAACTTTTGATAAATATAAAAATACTCTTTCACTTTTGAAAACATTTAAAACATTTTATTTCCAAAATCATGCATCAACATTTATCATCCAAAGTTATAGGCTAAAGCAATAACTTTGAACTTAAAATCACTCGAATGGAATAGTTACCGAATGACGACCTATACTATCTAATCTTCACAAAGATCTTCCGTATACGGATCATCTCTTCATCTTGATCACAAAGACCCTCCATCTTGAGTCTTGTGTTATTTGAGGTAGATCTTGCTTGAAGCGTTTTTCTTTAAAGTTATGACTGAGTAGCTATAACTTCCATGTAAACTAGCAAAGTTATTCCTGAAGTTGTTATAACTTTGTCTCACAGAACTTGTCAAAGTTATGCCTGAAGTTCTTATAACTTTGATCTTCCTTCTCGTAATTGTTGTTAGCTATGATAAGACTAAAGCACACAATTACACGCATATGATATATCAAGTGAAGCACATTATCAAGTAAACACATGTCACTATCAAAACTATAAAATAGGTCCAACAAAACTCTATACTACAAAACACATAAATCAACTATTGCCTTCCCCGACAGCGGCACCAAAATTTGATGAGCCGAAGTCATATACACCCAAAGAGAAATAATAAAGTCCTATTACCCTAAACTATATAGTAGAGGTAAGTCGGGTGTCGAATCCACAGGAATGGCTATGCACTTAATAATATAGAGTACAAGTGACAAGAGAAAAGGGGGGGGGGGGGGGGGGGTTATTGATTAATTAACTAATGACTAATTAACTAGAAATAAGTAAATAAGATGAATTTAGATGATTAAAAGTCCCGATTCAAGGTTTATCCACCAACTAGTTAACATCTAATCATCCGACCACTAATCCTAATTTATCCCTTGAGTATCCCGTTGTAAAACAAGAGTTTTAAATGTTCTTTTGATAATATTACTCAGTTCGAAACGCGAGACTAAGCAACCTAATTAATGAATAATCTAATCCAAGCGTCTAGATTTAATTCACTAACAACATAAATGAATAAAACAATCAACGGAAATATCGAACTTTAACACACGCAGTTACCGACTCGAATTATGTATTTATTACCCCTTTTATCCAACTACGATGAAACGCATACAAATAATTGGATTAAAGGTTGCAGCTTTATCTAATGAATTGAATAATTACGGATTCAAACATATAGAATTGCAATAGATTGACGGATGAAATAATTAATTGGTCAAATCAATTAAATATACAACAATCATATAATTGGAACAGAGAATAAAAAAATACTCAAGCAATAAAATAAATGATTAAGACAGTCTCACAATTAATTATATAATAGTTTCAAAGTACCTTGAATCGGAGAAGGAAGGATTAGTTCCTCACAATTTGCATAATAGAGAGAAAAATAGGGTTCTTGTCTTTTCCCTAAATTACAACTTATTGAATGAATGAATAATGGAATAAATAATAGTATACCTCCTTATAATAATGAAAACTAGCCTAATAGTATTACCTTCCTAATTTAATAATAATAATAATAATAATAATAATGATGATGATGATGATGATGATGATAATAATAATAATAATAATAATAATAATAATAATAATAATAATAATAATAATAATAATAATAATAATAATAATAATAATAATATTTTGCGACGGTTGCTGGTACTTCCGAATCTGTTTTCTCTTTGACACTGCGTCAGCTTGCGTTGTGGAAGTCTCAGCATGGTGCCCACTCCTCTTATTGGTTGCGTGCGGTCCCTATCTCTGGGTTGTGTCAGACTATGAACATGAGGACTTACCGTAGTGTGTTGGGATATCAACTGGGTGTTCCGTTATTCACGGTTTCTAGGCCTTGTTCTGCTTGCTCTCGGGTTTTTGCTGATGATGTTTATGGGGACCACGCTGTTTGTTGTACTGGTACTGCGAGTGTTAAACATCGACATAACCTTGTTCGTGACACCTTATTCGACATTTGCTAGACGTCTGGTATTCCTAAGGGTAAGGAGGTTGATATCGGTTTGGTTGAAAGACATGGCAGATCTCTTCGACCTGCGGATTTGCTACTTTATTCCTGGGACATAAGACGTGATGTGTGTGTTGATTTGACAGGGTCTCCCCCCTTGCCTCAGACTGGGATGACCGATTTTGTGCCCGGACGGGATGTCGCTGATGCTGCTCAGCGTAAGTGTGCTAAGTATGGGGATTTATGCGCGACAACTGGTTATGGTTTCCTTCCCTTCTATTTCTTTTCGCTTGGGGAGCTGGGTTTCGATGCTGTTACCTTGCTCAAGCGGATCCAGCAATTTTCGGTATCTCAGGATGTAGGGGCTCGGGTGGTCGCTTATATTTTTACTAGACTTAGCTTTGCTGTTGCTAAGAGGGCGGGGGCCCAGATTGTCTCTCGGCTTCCCACCAATTTCATGTAAACTTTTATTTTTCTATAAATGAAAGCTGCGCGCATCCTTCATTAAAAAATAATAGATGTATGTTTTCTTCCCTAACAAAAAGACGCCATTGTTGCTCGTTCTTTTCTATGGCTCGAGGGAGAGGCCGCCCACCAAAAACTGGGACTCTTCATGACTCCTTGCTTGATCCTGATTCTAATGGTACCAATCTTCACCTTCTCACTCAAATTTTTCCGTGGGTCTTACCACCCCGCGTAACCCTTGGACTGTTAATAATGTGATTCTTGAGGCCATTACGACTTCTTCCCCTCCTAATAAGGTTCAAGATGTGTTACATGTAGTTAAATCTCCAATTGTTGCTCCAATACCATCTGGGTTTATTGGTCAGAAAACAGGGGACACCATTAATGTCCATGTTCCTTTTTCCTCTAAACCTTGTATGGAAACTATTTGCTCTAATGCCCAAACTAAAAATCTTGGGAATACTGGTAAAACTTGGGCTGATGTTACTAGGAAAAATATCCAAGTTGGATGAGTCTGTATTTCCATGAAGAGAGTGCTAATTCTACTGAAATCGATATTCAAATGGAGGAAGTTAAGGATGAGATAGCTAAATGGAGGTTTACTCTTATGGGTACTGTTATTAGAGGCAAACCCTCTTTGAAACTTGTTACTAAATTTGTCCAAAAGATTTGGAATCATGGCCCTCTACCATTGGTTAAATATTTCAAAAAGGGATGGTTCAGTTTCAAGTTTGATTGTGAGAATGATATGAATGAAGTGTTGAAGAGAGGGCTATGGAAGATAGGGTCCCATTCCTTAATTCTAAAACAATGGTGTTCCTCCTTCTCCTCTAACATGGAAACTGTAACTAAGGTTCCTGTTTGGGTCCTTTTCCCTAACTTAGATCCCTTTCTCTAGACTGACTCTATCTTAAGTAAGATAGCCAGTAAGGTTGGCAAACCACTTTTTGCCGATCTTACCACACCTTACAAAACTAAATTGTCTTTTGCTAGAGTCATGATAGAAGTGGATGTCTCTGCTGCCCTAACTCAGGATGTTGTCACTAATGCGGCTTACATTGGCCAGTCTGTACAGCATGTTATATATGAGTGGATCCCATTCTACAGCAACACCTGTAGGAAACTTGGTCTTTCTGCATCTTCTTGTAAGAAAAATAAGGTCCCTGTGAGTGTCTCTGAAGCTAGTGTGGCTGATGATAATGTGGGTAAGAAGGTTTATGACATGAAAGCTAATGACAATGGTGTTATGAAGGCTTCTAAGCCTATTCCTTCTCATGCTACTCTGGAACCTGTAGTTCCTGGTCATACGCCTGCCTCAGAATGCCATTTTCTAGGTGGTACCTCAGACTCTAAAGAGGTGTCAACTACCGTGTTAGGAGATGTTGGCTCAGAATGCGTCCAGCTAGGCCCTCAATCCCTAACTAAGTCTCCTTTTCATTCTCCTATGAGGGCTGTAAAGCACTCAGAATGCAATGTGCTAGGGCAGGATATTGATCAAATAACTGTTGATTATGTGATTGTTGAGTTTGGATTAGGTACTAATTTGGGCTCTGTTGCTTCTGTTAAAGGTTCAATTCTATCTCCTAATAGATATACTGTCTTGGAGCAAATAAGCAATACTAAATTGGAAAGTGATTCACCGAATGAGGTGGACCCCCCTAATAAATAGTTATCATGATCATTGCTTCATGGAATATTAGAAGATTCAATAAAGATGTTAAGCATCTAGAGGTTATCTCTTTTCTTAGAAAGAATAAAATTGTTATTTTAGGGTTATTGGAAACTAGAGTGAAACAAAAGAAAGCTACTAGAATTTTGAGTAATAAATCCAGTAGGATGAGTCATTTTACTAATTATAGGAATCATTATAATGGTTGGATTTAGCTTCTCTGGAACCATGCTACCACTTTTATCCAAATAATTGAGGAGCATGCTCATGTTGTGCACTGTATAGTTAAGCATTTTGCTAGAGGCGGGGTGTTTCACCTTTTTGTTGTTTATGGGAGAAACAATGCTGGGCTCATGCAACAACTTTGGAAATCTTTCTCCAATTTCGCTGTCCATGATGGGGCCTGGGTAACGATGATATTCACATGAGAAGATTAGTGGCACTCCTCCCATATTCTGTGAGTTAGCTGATTTCAACTCCTGCTTGCTTGCTTGTGGGCTGGATGATCTTCATGGTACTGGCACTAATTTTACTTGGTCTAATAAACAGAAGACCTTTATTAGAGTTTACTCTAAACTGGACAGAGTTATGGTAAACTTTGATTAGGTGAGCCATTTTCCTCAAAATTTTGTTCAATTTCTTCCTCTTGGGATCTCTGATTACTGCCCTGCCCTTCTGCAGTTTCATAATGATCCTCTCCCTAACAAACACTTCAGTTTTTTGAACTTTTGGGTCTCTCATCCAGAGTTTTTCCCTACGGTTCATAAGGTTTGGGATGGCAACATCATTGGGAACTCTATGTGCAGACTTATGGGTAAATTGAAGGAATTCAGAAAAGGGCTTAAAAGCTTGCATAAAAATTCATATTCTGATATTGGTCACATAATTAATGAGAAAAAACAGGAATTAGGCCAATATTTTGAAGATCTTCAAAGGCAACCTCTTTCTGAGGTTTTTATTTCCAAAGAATAGGAGCTCTCTCTGGCTTTTATAAAGATCAAGGAGGCTGAAGCAAGCATTCTTTCCCAAAGAGCGAAACTCCATGCTATCAAGCATAATGATGTCTGCTATACCTTCTTTTCTTTTTTTTTTTGCTAAAATTAAGGAATGGCAGCAGTGTCAGCAAATTGGAGATATTCAGTACATAAATGGCGCCCATCACCATGGTATTCAAGATGTGGGTACTGCCTTTGTTGACTATTACAAGGTGCTTCTTGGTACCTCTACTCCTACTCAGAAGATTGATCAAGTTAGTTTCAACGGCCCTTCTGTTGATGCTCAGGATTATTTTGCTATGCTTGCCGCCATCACTAGAGAAGAGATTAAAAGCTCTCTTTTCTCAATAGGGTCTAATAAGAACCCTAGGTTGGATGGTTTCTCTGCTGGGGTTTTCAAAACTTCTTGGAGCATTGTGGGGGAGGATTTTTGCAGTGCTATGGACGATTTCTGTAGCACTTGCTTTCTGCCCAAACAAGCTAACGCCATTGTTCTGTCTCTCATAAAGGATAGAAGCCTTTATGAGAACATTATGCTTACTCAGGGTTTGTTGAAAGGCTATATGAGGAAAAATATATCCCCTCGATGCATGCTTAAAGTGGATATTAACAAAGCCTTTGATTCTTTTCAGTGAGATTTTATTCTGAATATGCTCACATCCTTAAACTTTCCTACCATGTTCATTAAATGGATTATGAGTTGCATCACTGGTTCCTGGTTCACAATAAAAGCTAATGGCTCAACCATGGTTTTTTCAAAGGTAAAAGTGGCCTGAGGTAAGGGGATCGCCTCTCACCCAGCCTATTTATTCTTAGTATGGAAATTCTATCTAGAGGCTTGAGCAAAATGTGTCAAGAACAGGATGTTTCTTTTCATCCTATATGCACCAAAATGGGACTTACTCATCTCATTTTTACTGATGACTTAATGGTCTTTATTAGAGGTGTCCTACCTTCTGTCCAAAAGGCTGCTAGTATTCTTCAAAAATTCTTCACTTGGTCTGGTCTTAAGGCAAACTTTGAAAAATCTGAGGCTTATTTTGGAGGGATCTCTTCCAATCACAAGCACCAAATTCTGAATGCCATATGATTGAACTAGGGAATATTCCCTTTCAGATACATGAGAATGCCTATTCATCATGCAAGATTGGATCACACTATGTATGAAAGTCTTACCCTTAAAATCACCTCACTTCTTCACAAATGCTCACATAAGAATATATCCTATGCTGGCAAGATTCAAATCCTAAACTCTATGATCTTTGGATTGAGGAACTTCTGGAGCAGCAATATTCTCCTTCCTAAGAATGCTTGTTACTATGCGAATAAAGCCTGCATGAATTTTCTCTAGGGTGTTTCTGAGAAGGGCAGAAAGATGTCTTTTAAAATATGGGCTTTTATTTGTGCTCCTTGGTCTAAAGGTGATTTTCAAATCAAGGATATTATATCATGGAATAGAGCCACTATGTTGAAATGGCTTTGGCACCTTGATAGAGGTACTGGTTCTATCTGGACCTCTTGGGTTAGACAGTACTTCATTGCAGGCACCTCTATTTGGGACCTCCAAATTGAAGAGTTTTACCTTGAGAGTCTGCGTAACATTCTGAATGCAAGAGATAAATGTGCATATCAGCCTAGTGGCCTTCAGGCTGTTAAGACCCTGCTTCATTCCTGTATTGTTAAGGGTAATTTCTCCATTGGCTCAGCCGATGAGGCTATCAGATTGAGATTTCCTGCATTGGTGGTCTATAAGCATCTCAGGTAGTCTAGTATTCTTCCCAGACACAGGGTCATTTTGCTTCTTGCTATCTAGAAGCAACTCTCTACTACGATAAGCAGATAGCCAGAGGTCTGTACATCCCAAACAGATATTCTTTATGCGAGCAAGCTGCTGAAAGTGCCATGCATTTGTTTCTCTAGGACTCTGCTTACTAATATTGCAGGATGAACTGGTTTGCCTCCTCAAATTTGTCAGCTAAGTGCCTTATTAACATGGATTCATAGAAGCAAAATAAAAAAAATGGAGGAAGAACTAGGCTTATGCCAGCCTGGCTGCTACTGTTTATACTATATGGGCAGAAAGGGACATGAGGATTTTTGAAGACAAAGCTAGACCAATTAGCTCTTTATTTCGTGAGGTTCAAATAACTTTTAGTGCTAATCTCCTATGTCAGTCTGCTAATGTAAATCATGATGAAATTGTTGAGGCTTTAAATGCCTTTGGCTAGTTGTTTGAGTTCTTCTCTTTAGTGGTTATGCTTTTATAAGACAAACTCATGTATTCCTCCTTTGAAATATATGAAAGCTGCGCGCATCTTATTATAAAAAATAATAATAATAATAACAACATAAGAATAATAAAATAAAACCAAGTATAACATCAAAGCTGAATTGCTACTTCCGCAATCTAGGAGGCTGGCCCATGGGCGGCTCACTCACCCTTGGGCGGCCAGCCTGGAAACTGGTCGTTGTCTACCGCACTTTTGCAATCCACGACGGTCTCCTAGATATTTGGGCGACAAGCCCATCCCTGGGCGACTCTCCTAGATATTTGGGCGACTAGCCCATCTCTGGGCGGCCCTCCTGCTTCTTCTTGCTCCTTTGCTCTCTCCCTCTACGGTCTCCATTAAAACCAAGTTTCACTAGGTTTTCATCATCTCTATATATACTTGGGTCAAATCGGTGTAAATAACTCAATATAAGAATGATTAAGCACGACACATTAACGTGATATACCCCATGAAACACCGACTTTAAGGTCTTAGAAAGTTACTCTAACTACCTTCGTAACATATACAAAACCCGTCTTATAAGTGTTACAAAACATTTATGATTCAGAATAGATGTCAAAGTAAGATTTTTTGAGGATGCATAAATTTAATGGAGAGTTAAAGGGGTATGATGGAGAATAGGTAAAAAGTACACTGTGGAATATAGAAAAGGTTGGGATACAATATAGTACTCCTAGAAAAGCAGGGGTGCAACGTAGAAATTTTTCTTTTTTTTCGGTAAAAAAACCAAGGTGTACACCTTCGAATACAATACATAATCCTTTTAATGCGGGGTACTCTTATGAAGAGATAAACTGTTGACCTCATGAAGAGGAAACCTGTTGGCCAAAGATTTTGCTCTTTGTTCATTGTCTTGTTTCATGAATTGATTTAAAGTTAAACAATAAATTTGTCTTTTATAAGCAATAACAACAGTATCGTGATAAGAAAATTAATAAGGGTACATAAGTATTAAAACCAAAAATATCAAAGTATGCAATAGTAAGTATTAGCTATATATATTTTAGAATAACATTGTAAACATCATATAATAAACTAATGCGAGATTTCTCCAATCGTGCTACAATTTTCCCATACTTCATCACTTTTATGCCAGATTATATCTGCTTGCTTTTGGGGTAGACGTTTATATACTATTGCCACTTCGGTTAGAAGATCGTGACAATTCTCTCCAACACTTACCAAAACCTTGCAACATTCTTTTGTAACTTTTTGTCCTGACTCAAATATATATTTGTATATGCTATCACTACAAGTTTTTCCTATCTCACTTAAACAATGTTCAAGCTTATTAGAGCTTGGAGGGATTGGCGAACTGCGAGATTCAACATTTATATCTCTTGCCATGACAAATGATGAAACTAGCAATAGATTAACTATGACCAATAAATTCTTGCAAGTGTTTGTCTTAAGCTCCATAACAAAGAAAATTATGTATTTTAGATTTTTTGATTTTGAGTTGTCAGACAATAAGGAAAATAAAAGGCAACAACAAAGTATAAGTTTTTCATTTTATAGTTGAAAAACATACAAAATAAGGTTACAAATAAACGTTTTAAATTTAAAGAATAACTTTAATTATCATTAAATGGTAAGCACTACATATTTCAATGCTTCATTGAATAATGTAAGTTTTATTTTTTAATTTTTACTACATGTTATTAAAAATTGAATTTGTGATTAAACCTACATACACTTATGGGGTGTTTGGTTGGAGCTTTTGGAATGGATTGGAATGGATTTAATCCATTCTATTGTTTGGTTGGAGCATTTTGGAATGGAGTTAGATACCTAATGGATTCTAACTCCATTCCAACCCCTTGTAATCCCATACCCACTTCTCCACCCAAGTTTCTAAATCCATTCCACCCAACCCATTATTATTTCTCATTCCAAGATTGAACCAAACAACTATAAACATGTATGAGATTCTAACTCCATACCTCTTTGGAATTAGAATCCATTCCAAATGTTTGAACCAAATGACCCCTTAATTTGATTAATGTTGAGTTGTACTCCCTTCTATTCATTATAACATTCCCCATTCAATTTTGGTACAAAAATTAAGGTTTTTAATTAAATAAGAAAAAGTATTGTAGTGGTGTAAGGTGATTCGAGAGAGAGAATGTATTTTGGGGTATTACTATGGGGTGAAATGATCAAAATAAGTATTTTTGTGGGGTGATTTGATTAAAATAAGATAAGTGTGGGTATTATGGGATATTGTTGAGGGGTGATGTGATTAAAATAAGTATAAAATTTTACTAAATAAAGAAAGAGGGAATGTATTGTGAATAGATTAAAGAGGGAAGATTATTTTGAATAGGAGGGAGTATGTGATATGCTACCTTTATGTAATCGAATAAAAGATTTGAAAGTTTAGAGAAGTAATAATAACGTAAACAAAATTAGTTGTAAATTAATATTTTTATTTTCTTGAATGAAAATAATTAATGTGGGAAAGAGACATTAAGGTCCTAAATTGTTCCGAAGTTTTACTCAATGTTTCAAGGTTCTGTTGCTTGAAGGTTTGAATCTCATGTGTGACAATGTAACAACCCGAAAAGTACCCAATTTGTTTAAGCAATAGCTTATGGATACTTTTCAGTAGAACTTAAGTTTTTAATATAGGAATTTTTGTTCCGAGTCGTATTTTGAAATTCCGCGTTCGTATTTGGAATTTTTGAGAGATTTCATGAAAAGACCGTTTTTGGTCATCTTTGACTTTTCTTGACTTTTAAATCGTCTTTGACTTTTTCTGGACTTTTTAAAGTCGTCATTGACTTTTCTTGACTTTTAAGTCGTCATAAACTTTTCTTGACTTTTAAGTCATTTTGACTTTTCTCGACTTTTTAGTCGATTTTGACTTCCGTTGACTTTTCCCGCCTCACCTCGTAATTTTAAAGACCGAAATTTTATTTTGAAAAATAATAAATTTAATTTATTTTTATTAAGATTTATTTGAATTTATGATAATTTAATATAATTATTTTGAATTTATTCGGAATTTAAGAATAA
>JAIUZE010002977.1:0-21986 GCA_022085475.1 Heliosperma pusillum | reverse complement strand
ATTATACGCTTACCAATAATAATAAATAACTAATCAATCTAAAAGAAAAGGTTAAATAACGAAAAAAATAAAAATTATGCCTAAGTCTTTGACTACCGGAATCAAGACTCATTATTATTTTGACACACGACAAGTAAAGTATAAAGTATGCGTAAAATGCCTTGTCGTGTGTCGAAGACCAGGAAGGCAAAGAATCCCCCTAGAATAAAATTTCCTTTCAATTATATTTTTTCATTATATTCTCTGCTTAGGCTAATATCTAGTCGAATTTTATTCTGGAATAAAAAACTTTTGATCCACTCTATGACATTGAAATGTGATATAAAATAATGATGATGATAGTAACATCATTCCAATTTCGATTGAAAAAGGTGAAAAAGTCAAATAGCTTTCTTCGCGATAGTAATATTATAACTAATAATGTAGTATTAATTTAATTATTATTTAAAGTAATAATTTCAGACTTAACTTATTGTAAATGTAGACAAAAATATAAATAAACCTTTTCAGAATTTTTTATTGATCGTCTAACATTGTCAAAGAATTGTCAATACGAATTATCTTCTTGTTACGATCCTTCTGTTGATAAATCCACGAATCTAGAAATTCATTTCGGATAATTGAACTTTCTCAAACTGTTTCTTTTTAAGAACCAAAAAAATTTGTGCCAAAATAACAGATGCAAAGAAGAACAAAAGACCTTGTATGCGTAATGGGTCTTGAAGGACTATTTCTGCGTCTCCCTGACCAAATCCACCCACATTAGGATTACTCGTTAATGGTTGATCAAGGTTGATAGATTCACCCTCTGAAACAAGAAGCTCCGGTCCTGGAGGGATAATATCAACTACTTCACGTCCATCCAAAGCATCCGCTATGCTTATTTCGTATCCGCCTTTTTCTTTTCGTAAAATTTTCTTTACTCTACCCGCTGCTGTGGCATTATAAACTGTATTATTACTCTTGCTTCCGCCAGGATAAATCTGACCTCTCCCTCTGTTACCACCTACATATATCGGATATTTTAAAAAGTAAATATCTTTCTTCGTAGCAGGGTCCGGGGAAAGAATAGGAAAGGTGATTTCACTATATTTTTTCCCGGGAACAGGACCTATCACAAGAATATTTTTTGTAGTGGGACGATAACTCTGAAAAGAAAGATTTCCAATCTTTTCTTTCATCTCTGGAGAAATACGCTGGGCCGGGGCTAATTCAAACCCCTCAGGTAAAATAAGAACAGCCCCTACGTTCAACCCCCCTTTCTTGCCGTTAGCAAGAACTTGTTTTAATTGCATATCATAAGGAATTCGAACAACTGCTTCAAATACAGTATCCGGAAGGATCGCTTGGGGAACCTCAATATCCACGGGCTTGTTAGCTAAATGGCAATTGGCACATACAATACGTCCAGTCGCTTCTCGCGGATTTTCATAGCCTTGCTGAGCAAAAATGGGATACGCATTTGAATTGAAGGGCTTAGTCATTATATATATCATGAGCGAGACGAAAATGAATCGAGTAATCTGTTATTTTATCCAATAAAAAGTATTTCTAGTTTGCATTTGCATGGTCCGATTATTTATCCTGAAAATTTATACAATAAATTGGGTAGGTTGCTAGTATAGTTTCCTATCCGCGATTCTGTTATTTACTTTAACTGAAAGTTTAAACTTAATTTAATGAAATAAGAAATAAAAATAGTACTGGAATATAGAAAGATCGACCTGTCTTGGATGGGTAAAAATGGAAAGATAAAGTATGATTTAGAATGTTTTGCTTATGTTTATGTACAAAAAAAGAAAAATTCTAATTTTAAATTGTATTTATATCCTTATTCTATTTTTTCTTTTCAGTCATTCAGTGAATGATAAATCACTACAAGTGATGGGGATACACGATTTAAATAATGGAAAATCCAATATTTAAAAATTGTATCCAGAATGACTGGAAAAGTGGAAACAAGACACGATATTATTTGCTCATTATGAGCAAATCCAAAATCTTTGTAGATAGAGCCAATCATTAGTTCCCAACCGTGGGGCGAATGAAATCCAATACATAAATCCGTTAATAACAGAATAGAAAAAGCTTTTATTGTGTCACTTAAGTTATATAGGAATTCTTGAACCCACGAATTAATAAGAATAAGTTCTTTATTCGCCAGAATATAATAACTGATTAGAATAAAGAAACATATTATATTTGTAGAGAATTGTAAAATCATATGGATACAATCCTCACTGTACATCTTGATAAATTGAAGCGTTTCATTGTGGTTTCCGATACGCATTTTTTGTAGATGCGTTTCCGAGTATTCCTTTACCATTTCGTCCAACAAGCGCAACTCTTCTAATTCGATGAATTTTTCCAGAAAACTCTTTTCTTGAATATCATTCAAAAAAGTTTCCAATTTCTTAGTATTACACCAATTAATAACCCAGGATTCCAGACTTTTTTGACATGATAACGCGATCCACCAAGGTAAAAAGACTATAGATACAAGATATAGAAAAGTAATAAATGTTTTCTTTCTTTTCAAATTTTTCATCTATAATTTGTTTATGAACTCGTCGCATTCGTCGACTCTATGTGATCTAGATCTATTAGTTCTATCAAACATGAAGTCTATTACAAGTCGCCAATCCATGCATTTAGTCTCTTTTTTTCGGTCTTGAATCTTGAAATAAAACAGAACTAGAAAAAAAGTACACTTCTAATTCGAATGAATAAAATGCGTGTTTTCAGATATTACAATTAAAAAAAAAAAAATCCCTTCTCTTCGATGAATACGCGTCAGAGCCACATCAATTTAAAATTAATACATTTTTTTATTTAACGACGAAATAATTAACTTTCTACCAAACTCTAAAATATTGCGAAAAATTTCACGAGTTAAGCATAGTAAAAAAAAAAAGAGTCAAAACAAGAAAGAATAAAAAAAAAATTAAGTCTCGTTATAATTATAAAAAATCTAAGCGGTTTATTATTAAAACGAACAAAAGCAAGATTGCTAAAAAAGAAATAATGGAAAAATTTAATATGATTTCGTGTATTGTATCTAACCTATCAATTCCCAATACTCGGTAAGAAAAAAAGAATCCATTTATATATATATGGGATGAGCCCATCAATTCTTTTTTTGTTAATGATTTGTTACTAAATTTAGTATATTACCATCCAAAGACCCCCCCGTTGTATTTGTAGACAAAAAAGTTTACCTTTTTGGGTGTTCTGTATACGTCTGCTTTGACTCGAGTGGGCGTTCTGATAAAATTTCCATTAAGGTAGGTATGCCGTCGAAAAAGTTCGAAAAAGAGTATTGTCGATTTTTTATTTTACATTTTACTCCGAGTTAATAAAAAAGTATTTATCATTTCAAAATACTTCAATTGGTACACGCAAGAAATAGGCCAATTCAGCAGCTTTTTGTTCAATTTCTCGTGGAGTCAAATTTTCATCCGTACGGGTCAAAGGAATGGCCCCCCGGCCTCTTATTTCCAGATAAAGGACACGACGGGTATAAATACCCTCTTTAAATTATATTCTAATAGACTGAATATCTTTTATAAGAAATCGGAGGCAGATACGACGGTTTTTTCCAGGAAATCCCCAACGAAAAATACATACTATTCCTTCTTTTTTATCGAAAAAATCATAACCACTACCTACCTTCAACGAAATTGTACACCACAAATAGGAGCTAATAAAGAGGCCTGCGATTCCATAGAAAGACATCACGATCCCTTGTGGAAAAAAAATAATTTGTTGAGGGGGAAATAAGGATATAAAATTCCTACCGAGATAACTAGAAATTCCAACCAATACGAATCCTAATGAACCTAGAAAAAGTATAAGGGCCCAGCTTAAATTACTTATTTTTCGAGATCCTGTTATAAGTTCTATCCATATACGTTCTGATCGACAATTCATATTCATAATAGATCTGATTCCATTAAATTTAAATTAAAAAAAGACACCAAAGTAAGGAAAGTGCCATTACTTTGGTATGTTTTCGATGTAACTCTCATCAACTAGTATTAAAATCTGAGGTGAACCTTTACTTTTTTTTTTGAGTAATTAACCCAATTAGTTAGAAAAACTTATACTATGTTTCTACATGTATAATTTTGTTATATTCGTAAAAAATAACGTAGTAGTAGTATATGATTCTGTTAAATAGATAGATACATGTGGTAGGGTTCAAGCCTAAGTTTTAAAAACAGAGATTTTGTTCCACAGGGCTTAAACAATCTTGTTTTTTTGAACATGAAGAAATAAAGAAGCCATTGCAATTGCCGGAAATACTAGGCCTATTAAAGGCACAAGAATAGAGGGAAAGTTAATAGTTGTCATAGAATGGGGACCTCAATCTACTTTATTGTACCTGTTTGTTATATTTTTTGTTGTTATTATGTTATTATATTAATAATTAGAATTCTAATTAATTAATATATATTCTTTAGAAGTGAATATAGTATATAAAAATATAAAGAGTGCAAAGAATGTAGAACTAAAAAAAATGAGCTTTCTAAATATAGATATATTAATCTAATAATCGCATTTTTTTCATCTTTTTTTTTGATTCTAAAAAAAACTTTTGGACACAAAGCAAAGAATTGACTTTAATTTTAGACTTTATTTATTTTTTTTACAGGAAAAAGGGTGTGCAGCTGAAATAACTCACTTAGAAAGCCTTTTAAAAGATTGCGTGGTACGATTGGATCAAATAAACCCTTATAGAATAAATATTCGGCTGCTTGTGAACCCTCAGGTACTGTCTTATTCAATGTTTGTTCAATTACTCTTTTACCCGCAAATGCTATGTAGGCGTCGGGTTCGGCAATGATGATATCCCCCAACATCCCAAAACTGGCTGTTACCCCACCTGTCGTAGGAGATGTAAGAATTGATACATAGAATAATTTTTTATGTGATTGATAATCATATAAAACAGATGATATTTTCGCCATTTGCATTAAGCTTAAGCTTCCTTCTTGCATGCGTGCTCCTCCAGACGCACATACTATAATAAGAGGTAGTAATTTATTACTAGCATATTCAATCAACCGGGTTATTTTTTCCCCGACTACCGATCCCATACTACCTCCCATAAACTCAAAATCCATAACCCCGATTGCTACAGGAATCCCGTATAGTTGACCTATACCTGTTTGAACAGCTTCAGTTAACCCTGTCTGTCTTTGATAAGAATTAATACGATCTTTATAAGGTTCCTCTTCCGAATGAAATTCAAGGGGATCCACAGAAACCATATCTTCATCCATAGGATTCCAAGTCCCCGGATCAATCATAAGTTCAATTCTATCTGAACTAATCATTTTCAAATGATATCCACATTGTTCACAAATATTAAGGTGGATATTTGTGAACAATTTTTTAAAATTTAAGAAATAACAATTGTCACATTGAACCCACAAATCCTTCTTTTTTTGAGTTACATCAAGATTTTCTTTTCTAGTTAAATTCCTATCATTTGTGATAGTTCTTAGACTTCTACCTTCACTAAAAATGTAACTAAAACTGTAATTATCACTGTAATTATCACTACCGCTTAAAATGGAACTCCCAACACGGATTTGAGAATAAAGATAATTATCAATGGAATTATTAATGTAATTATTCCAATTATATTTAGTATAATACGTGTAATGATCATTATAGGTATCGTCACTCTTAGATCTTGGGTTCCGAAAATCTGAATCCCCAAAAGTAGAAAAAGCATGGTCATTGTCAATCTCAAAAATGTTATTTGCAATATCAAAATATATGGAATAACTGTCCCCCTTACTATCTATAACTAAAAAGGTATAATCAGAGTTTAAATTTCGAATGTTCGTGACCCGAAATAACTGATCAACATTACTGTAACTAAAACGGTAACTATTTCTCCAACTCTTACTCTTTTTCTCTCTATCATTTAGACTCGAATTTTTTTTTTTCATGGTATTTTCAATAGGACTCAGACTGTCCGTTGATTTACTTAATCCACACCCGCGTTCTAATTTAGACAACATCGAATTGAACCGCCATTTTTTCATAGAGCTTTTTGCCCTATTTGCATGAAAACTAAAATAGCTGAAGTGTCATTGATGAAAATCAATTTAATTTCCTATTCATACTCCTAATGAGAAGGCATATGAACTCAATTCAATATTCGGATTTTAACTAAATAATGAGTCAGTTTATATTGTTTTCATTTTGTAAAATCCATTGGGCTCAGTTAATTCATTGAATAGAATAGACCTTTATAAAACAGAAGGTCAGGTTTCCCGTGCTGTGTAAAATTGACAGCAAAAGAAAAAATAAGGAAAACTAAAGTTCCTTATTTTTTCTTTTGATGTAAATTTTACACAGCACGGGAAACTATGACCTTTCTGTTTATAAAGGTCTATTCTATTCAATGAATTAACTGATACCATGGATTTTTACAAAATGAAAACAATATAAAACTCACTCATTATTTAGTTAATAATCCGAATGATTGAATTGATATCCTTTCATTATGATTATGATCGAAATTAAATTGATTTTCATCAAATGACTATTCATCTATTTTAGTTTCATGCAAATAGGGGGCAAGAAAGCTCTATGAAAAAATGGCGGTTCAATTCGATGTTGTCTAAATTAGAACGCGGGTGTGGATTAAGTAAATCAACGGACAGTCTGAGTCCTATTGAAAATACCAGGAAAAAAAAAAATGCGAGTCTAAATGATAGAGAGAAAAAGAGTAAGAGTTGGAGAAATAGTTACCGTTTTAGTTACAGTAATGTTGATCAGTTATTTCGGGTCACGGACATTCGAAATTTAAACTCTGATTATACCTTTTTAGTTATAGATAGTAAGGGGGACAGTTATTCCGTATATTTTGATATTGCAAATAACATTTTTGAGATTGACAATGACCATGCTTTTTCTACTTTTGGGGATTCAGATTTTCGGAACTCAAGATCTAAGAGTGACGATACCTATAATGATCATTACACGTATTATACTAAATATAATTGGAATAATTACATTAATAATTCCATTGATAATTATCTTTATTCTCAAATCCGTGTTGGGAGTTCCATTTTAAGCGGTAGTGATAATTACAGTGATAATTACATTTTTAGTTACATTTTTAGTGAAGGTAGAAGTCTAAGAACTATCACAAATGATAGGAATTTAACTAGAAAAGAAAATCTTGATGTAACTCAAAAAAAGAAGGATTTGTGGGTTCAATGTGACAATTGTTATTTCTTAAATTTTAAAAAATTGTTCACAAATATCCACCTTAATATTTGTGAACAATGTGGATATCATTTGAAAATGAGTAGTTCAGATAGAATTGAACTTATGATTGATCCGGGGACTTGGAATCCTATGGATGAAGATATGGTTTCTGTGGATCCCCTTGAATTTCATTCGGAAGAGGAACCTTATAAAGATCGTATTAATTCTTATCAAAGACAGACAGGGTTAACTGAAGCTGTTCAAACAGGTATAGGTCAACTATACGGTATTCCTGTAGCAATCGGGGTTATGGATTTTGAGTTTATGGGAGGTAGTATGGGATCGGTAGTCGGGGAAAAAATAACCCGGTTGATTGAATATGCTAGTAATAAATTACTACCTCTTATTATAGTATGTGCGTCTGGAGGAGCACGCATGCAAGAAGGAAGCTTAAGCTTAATGCAAATGGCTAAAATATCATCTGTTTTATATGATTATCAATCACATAAAAAATTATTCTATGTATCAATTCTTACATCTCCTACGACAGGTGGGGTAACAGCCAGTTTTGGGATGTTGGGGGATATCATTATTGCCGAACCCGACGCCTACATAGCATTTGCGGGTAAAAGAGTAATTGAACAAACATTGAATAAGACAGTACCTGAGGGTTCACAAGCAGCCGAATATTTATTCTATAAGGGTTTATTTGATCCAATCGTACCACGCAATCTTTTAAAAGGCGTTCTAAGTGAGTTATTTCAGCTGCACACCCTTTTTCCTGTAAAAAAAATAAATAAAGTCTAAAATTAAAGTCAATTCTTTGCTTTGTGTCCAAAAGTTTTTTTAGAATCAAAAAAAAAGATGAAAAAAATGCGATTATTAGATTAATATAGCTATATTTAGAAAGCTCATTTTTTTTAGTTCTACATTCTTTGCACTCTTTATATTTTTATATACTATATTCACTTCTAAAGAATATATATTAATTAATTAGAATTCTAATTATTAATATAATAACATAATAACAACAAAAAATATAACAAACAGGTACAATAAAGTAGATTGAGGTACCCATTCTATGACAACTATTAACTTTCCCTCTATTCTTGTGCCTTTAATAGGCCTAGTATTTCCGGCAATTGCAATGGCTTCTTTATTTCTTCATGTTCAAAAAAACAAGATTGTTTAAGCCCTGTGGAACAAAATCTCTGTTTTTAAAACTTAGGCTTGAACCCTAACACATGTATCTATCTATTTAACAGAATCATATACTACTACTACGTTATTTTTTACGAATATAACAAAATTATACATGTAGAAACATAGTATAAGTTTTTCTAACTAATTGGGTTAATTACTCAAAAAAAAAAGTAAAGGTTCACATCAGATTTTAATACTAGTTGATGAGAGTTACATCGAAAACATACCAAAGTAATGGCACTTTCCTTACTTTGGTGTCTTTTTTTAATTTAAATTTAATGGAATCAGATCTATTATGAATATGAATTGTCGATCAGAACGTATATGGATAGAACTTATAACAGGATCTCGAAAAATAAGTAATTTAAGCTGGGCCATTATACTTTTTCTAGGTTCATTAGGATTCGTATTGGTTGGAATTTCTAGTTATCTCGGTAGGAATTTTATATCCTTATTTCCCCCTCAACAAATTATTTTTTTTCCACAAGGGATCGTGATGTCTTTCTATGGAATCGCAGGCCTCTTTATTAGCTCCTATTTGTGGTGTACAATTTCGTTGAATGTAGGTAGTGGTTATGATTTTTTCGATAAAAAAGAAGGAATAGTATGTATTTTTCGTTGGGGATTTCCTGGAAAAAACCGTCGTATCTGCCTCCGATTTCTTATAAAAGATATTCAGTCTATTAGAATAGAATTTAAAGAGGGTATTTATACCCGTCGTGTCCTTTATCTGGAAATAAGAGGCCGGGGGGCCATTCCTTTGACCCGTACGGATGAAAATTTGACTCCACGAGAAATTGAACAAAAAGCTGCTGAATTGGCCTATTTCTTGCGTGTACCAATTGAAGTATTTTGAAATGATAAATACTTTTTTATTAACTCGGAGTAAAATGTAAAATAAAAAATCTACAATACTCTTTTTCGAACTTTTTCGACGGCATACCTACCTTAATGGAAATTTTATCAGAACGCCCACTCGAGTCAAAGCAGACGTATACAGAACAACCAAAAAGGTAAACTTTTTTGTCTACAAATACAACGGGGGGGTCTTTGGATGGTAATATACTAAATTTAGTAACAAATCATTAACAAAAAAAGAATTGATGGGCTCATCCCATATATATATAAATGGATTCTTTTTTTTCTTACCGAGTATTGGGAATTGATAGGTTAGATACAATACACGAAATCATATTAAATTTTTCCATTATTTCTTTTTTAGCAATCTTGCTTTTGTTCGTTTTAATAATAAACCGCTTAGATTTTTTATAATTATAACGAGACTTAATTTTTTTTTTATTCTGTCTTGTTTTGACTCTTTTTTTTTTTACTATGCTTAACTCGTGAAATTTTTCGCAATATTTTAGAGTTTGGTAGAAAGTTAATTATTTCGTCGTGAAATAAAAAAATGTATTAATTTTAAATTGATGTGGCTCTGACGCGTATTCATCGAAGAGAAGGGATTTTTTTTTTTTTAATTGTAATATCTGAAAACACGCATTTTATTCATTCGAATTAGAAGTGTACTCTTTTTCTAGTTCTGTTTTATTTCAAGATTCAAGACCGAAAAAAAGAGACTAAATGCATGGATTGGCGACTTGTAATAGACTTCATGTTTGATAGAACTAATAGATCTAGATCACATAGAGTCGACGAATGCGACGAGTTCATAAACAAATTATAGATGAAAAATTTGAAAAAAAAGAAAACATTTATTACTTTTCTATATCTTGTATCTATAGTCTTTTTACCTTGGTGGATCGCGTTATCATGTCAAAAAAGTCTGGAATCCTGGGTTATTAATTGGTGGAATACTAAGAAATTGGAAACTTTTTTGAATGATATTCAAGAAAAGAGTTTTCTGGAAAAATTCATCGAATTAGAAGAGTTGCGCTTGTTGGACGAAATGGTAAAGGAATACTCGGAAACGCATCTACAAAAAATGCGTATCGGAATCCACAATGAAACGCTTCAATTTATCAAGATGTACAGTGAGGATTGTATCCATATGATTTTACAATTCTCTACAAATATAATATGTTTCTTTATTCTAATCAGTTATTATATTCTGGCGAATAAAGAACTTATTCTTATTAATTCTTGGGTTCAAGAATTCCTATATAACTTAAGTGACACAATAAAAGCTTTTTCTATTCTGTTATTAACGGATTTATGTATTGGATTTCATTCGCCCCACGGTTGGGAACTAATGATTGGCTCTATCTACAAAGATTTTGGATTTGCTCATAATGAGCAAATAATATCGGGTCTTGTTTCCACTTTTCCAGTCATTCTGGATACAATTTTTAAATATTGGATTTTCCATTATTTAAATCGTGTATCCCCATCACTTGTAGTGATTTATCATTCACTGAATGACTGAAAAGAAAAAATAGAATAAGGATATAAATACAATTTAAAATTAGAATTTTTCTTTTTTTGTACATAAACATAAGCAAAACATTCTAAATCATACTTTATCTTTCCATTTTTACCCATCCAAGACAGGTCGATCTTTCTATATTCCAGTAATATTTTTATTTCTTATTTCATTAAATTAAGTTTAAACTTTCAGTTAAAGTAAATAACAGAATCGCGGATAGGAAACTATACTAGCAACCTACCCAATTTATTGTATAAATTTTCAGGATAAATAATCGGACCATGCAAATGCAAACTAGAAATACTTTTTATTGGATAAAAGAACAGATTACTCGATTCATTTTCGTCTCGCTCATGATATATATAATGACTAAGCCCTTCAATTCAAATGCGTATCCCATTTTTGCTCAGCAAGGCTATGAAAATCCGCGAGAAGCGACTGGACGTATTGTATGTGCCAATTGCCATTTAGCTAACAAGCCCGTGGATATTGAGGTTCCCCAAGCGATCCTTCCGGATACTGTATTTGAAGCAGTTGTTCGAATTCCTTATGATATGCAATTAAAACAAGTTCTTGCTAACGGCAAGAAAGGGGGGTTGAATGTAGGGGCTGTTCTTATTTTACCTGAGGGGTTTGAATTAGCCCCGGCCCAGCGTATTTCTCCAGAGATGAAAGAAAAGATTGGAAATCTTTCTTTTCAGAGTTATCGTCCCACTAAAAAAAATATTCTTGTGATAGGTCCTGTTCCCGGGAAAAAATATAGTGAAATCACCTTTCCTATTCTTTCCCCGGACCCTGCTACGAAGAAAGATATTTACTTTTTAAAATATCCGATATATGTAGGTGGTAACAGAGGGAGAGGTCAGATTTATCCTGACGGAAGCAAGAGTAATAATACAGTTTATAATGCCACAGCAGCGGGTAGAGTAAAGAAAATTTTACGAAAAGAAAAAGGCGGATACGAAATAAGCATAGCGGATGCTTTGGATGGACGTGAAGTAGTTGATATTATCCCTCCAGGACCGGAGCTTCTTGTTTCAGAGGGTGAATCTATCAAACTTGATCAACCATTAACGAGTAATCCTAATGTGGGTGGATTTGGTCAGGGAGACGCAGAAATAGTCCTTCAAGACCCATTACGCATACAAGGTCTTTTGTTCTTCTTTGCATCTGTTATTTTGGCACAAATTTTTTTGGTTCTTAAAAAGAAACAGTTTGAGAAAGTTCAATTATCCGAAATGAATTTCTAGATTCGTGGATTTATCAACATAAGGATCGTAACAAGAAGATAATTCGTATTGACAATTCTTTGACAATTTTAGACGATCAATAAAAAATTCTGAAAAGGTTTATTTATATTTTTGTCTACATTTACAATAAGTTAAGTCTGAAATTATTACTTTAAATAATAATTAAATTAATACTACATTATTAGTTATAATATTACTATCGCGAAGAAAGCTATTTGACTTTTTCACCTTTTTCAATCGAAATTGGAATGATGTTACTATCATCATCATTATTATATATCACATTTCAATGTCATAGAGTGGATCAAAAGTTTTTTATTCCAGAATAAAATTCGACTAGATATTAGCCTAAGCAGAGAATATAATGAAAAAATATAAATGAAAGGAAATTTTATTCTAGGGGGATTCTTTGCCTTCCTGGTCTTCGACACACGACAAGGCATTTTACGCATACTTTATACTTTACTTGTCGTGTGTCAAAATAATAATGAGTCTTGATTCCGTTAGTCAAAGACTTAGGCATAATTTTTATTTTTTTCGTTATTTAACCTTTTCTTTTAGATTGATTAGTTATTTATTATTATTGGTAAGCGTATAATTGAAATTAAAAGGGACCTTCCCCTTCGTTGTTTGTCTAAGGCGAGGGGGAAGGAAGGTCCCGTTGAGTTCTTATACTTTCATATCTATTCCTCGGTTCATCCAATTACTATAGCGATGAGCCCAATCCGGAATACGAACCATAAAAGAAAATACCTATTAAACCAATCACAAGAATACCAGCTACAGTACCTATTATCCAAAGAGGAATCCTTCCAGTAGTATCGGCCATTTAACCCACTTCCCTCCACATTTCATCAAGCGGTCGTGCTAGAGACATAAACAGTCATTGATAATTATGAAACGAGGGCCTTCCGAATGAGATAAGAGAGTTTCAACTCTATTCTAATTCTATATATTTAATATATATTTAATTTAATGTTGCTTTGGTTATTTTTATTTAATAGTTAATTGAAAAAATAATTAGAAAATAAAACAGCAAGTACAAAAATAAGTAATAATCCCCAGTAAAGACTGGTACGATTCAATTCAACATTTTGTTCATTCGGGTTTGATTGTGTCATAGCTCTATAATTAGAATTCGGTTTTGTTTATCGTTGGATGAACTGCATTGCGGATATTGACCCAAAAAAAAAAACGGTAGGTACAGCTAGTCCGTGAACAGCCAACCATCGCACTGTAAAAATTGGATAGGTTCGATCTATGGTCATTGTGCCTCCTAAAAGGATCTACTAAATTCATCGAGTTGTTCCAAAGAATCAAAACGGCCTGTTATTAAAGGAATTCCTTGTCGGTTCTCTGTGAAATATTCGTTTGGCCGAGGGCTTCCAAACACATCGTAAGCTAAACCTGTGCTGACGAATAACCAACCCGCAATGAATAGGGAAGGTATAGTAATACTATGAATGACCCAGTATCGAATACTGGTAATAATATCCGCAAAAGAACGTTCTCCTGTGCTTCCAGACATGCTGAGCTCCACATATTTTTGTACAGTTAAAGACAAATTTGTAAAAGATGAAACCAGTAAATTTACATTTTTTTTACAGAGAATCCGCATCTTTGTATGATTGCCAATATTGTACCAAAGGTGTCTTTAGAGTATACCGAATCAGTATAGCTATCCTTCTTCTGACACAGCAAGGCAGTTTCTATTAATATTGAAACGAAGTACGAGATAATTTTTATCTTCCTTTTTTTCTTATTTGTCTGTATGGAACTAGGCACCATAAAAAATTTTTTATATAGAAAATTTAGCAAATACAAAATGATTGTAGTGATTTCAGGCTATAAACCGAGGATCTAGTCAAGTGAGACTCTGACAGGTGAATAATTTGGGAAAAATTCCGGAAGAATATTATAATATTCTCTCAATTTAATTAGACGCAAAATGTATAAGTCTCCTTTTCACTTTTCAGAATAGAAGAGGTTCTCGTGAATTGTTTAATTTTAAGAAATTTTTTAAAAGAAAATACAAATTAATAAATATTTGTGATGCGTCCGTTTTTTATTCTGGTTCTTGCTTTAGATCCAAGGGTTTTTACCGAATATAAATATAGAAATATAATTTTTTATAGGGAATGTAAAACGTATAACGGTAATTAATAATAATTCCTAGTCTTAGAATCGAGTTGGGCGAAATAAAGATTTGATTTTTTGTTATTCTAAATATTTTTTAGATGGATAAACTCCATTGCTGAGTCTAATGAGTTCCATTTTCATTTAAAAGTGTTATTGTTATAACATAATCTAAAAAAAAAAGAATAAACTCGAAATGATTTTTCCAATTTATTCTCTGTATAGTGAAATAAGTATCATTTGTAAATGAAATTCTATGCCACAGTTCTTCTTTTTTTTAGTTAGATTAGTTTATTCAAGAATTTTAAAATAAATCTGTTGATTCAAAATCACGAGATGTGTAGATGTCACAGATAATAAACCATTTCTTTTTTTTTTAGACCACCCTTACTTTCTTTAATGTAATAGTTGATGAACCCAAAACTTTCAATCCAACTTATAAAAAAAAAATTTTTATATAAATTATAACTAGACTTTTTTTTCTTTTCGTCAAACCTCCCAAAACAAAATAGAATCTTAGGTAAGTACTTTATAAACATATGCATAAAAAGAACATATTCCATTTAGTTCCTTCATGCCTACTCTAACTAGTTATTTCGGGTTTTTACTAGTGGCTTTAACTATAACTTCCGTTCTATTTATAGGTATGAACAAGATACGACTTATTTGAAATTAAGTGAATGAACAACTCACAAAATCTTTCCGTCGGATTCTTTTATAGTGGGCAATTGACATTTTTTGTTTATTGAGATTCCTGGGCAATTTCTATTAATATTTAGGGATAGATATTACCTTTCTTTTTTTTGTTTCAGGTGAATTGAAATGATTGAAGTTTTTCTATTTGGAATCGTTTTAGGTCTAATTCCTATTACTTTGGTGGGATTATTTGTAACTGCATATTTACAATACAGACGTGGTGATCAGTTGGACTTTTGATTAAAAATTTTTTATTAACCTCCCATGGATTCGAGTTCGAGAAAGGGGGTCAATTATAGATTCCTGTTTATTTATTTCAGTCTAATTAAAATTTGTGAATTCAAACAAGAATGGAATCACGCTCTGTAGGATTTGAACCTACGACATCGGGTTTTGGAGACCCACGTTCTACCGAACTGAACTAAGAGCGCTTTCTTATCACTTTTTGGAACCTAAAACTCTATTTACACCCTGTATGCATATGATATTGATTATATTGAGTATCATAAAAAAATGAGAGATTCCATATGTCTAATTTCAAAAAATGCCTCTTTAGTTCTTAGAGTAAAAGTAATTAGGTAGGGATGACAGGATTTGAACCCGTGACATTTTGTACCCAAAACAAACGCGCTACCAAGCTGCGCTACATCCCTTTCAATTCAATTGGTTCCAACAGTCTAATTGTAAAGAATCCTTGTCTTGTTTTCCATATCCTTATTATTTTACCATAAAATTACATGATTTATCTTGCCAGGCCATGTCTTGTTTTTGGTCTCATATCATATAAAATATTTATATATTTATGTATCTGAAAACAAAACCTGCCGTAAACTCAAAAAAGGAAAAGACTTTTCATGACTGCTCAGTTCCAGAGGAAAGGTATGCTATTCTTTTTGTTTTTTTATTTCTTATCTACTGGATCTTTTTCCATTTTTTTTTACGTATGCATTTCGTTTACAAACCCAAGTGATACTTGACTATCTATATATACATCTGCTCATAGATTAGATATGTATTATCTTTAAAAAAATTAAGAAGGAGGGGTTTCAATGCGAGATCTAAAAACATATCTTTCCGTAGCACCGGTACTAAGTACTCTATGGTTTGGGGCTTTAGCCGGTCTATTAATAGAAATCAATCGATTTTTCCCCGATGCGTTGACATTTCCCTTTTTTCATTTTAGTTATTAACACAGTAATGGGGTAATGAAAATTAGAGAAAGAAGCCATTTTCTGTGACTAATACCCCCTTTATTTTTTTCTGAACTCAAGTTGTGGTGAAGTTGAATCTACTTTTCTTCTTTAATTGCCCCTTTTTTATTTTAAAATAAAAAAAAGGGCAATTAAAGAAGAAAGGGGGGATAGAAATAACAAGGTGGGTTTACATAAGAGTATTATATTATACACGATACTTTAAAAAAATACTGTGAGTAGAAATATAGTTATAAACTTTTTTAATTTGATTACATACTATTTCTTAATTTATATACTCTTTATTATTAGTCTATTAATTGCAATGAACTCGTTTTAATTGTATTTCGAATTAGCAACATCTATATTTTTCCATTTCCTTTCTTCTTCACTTCGGTTCGAAAAAAATTTGTTTTAATTTAAAATCCCAAAAATAAAAAGGAGGTTCATGGCTAAGGGGAAAGATGTCCGAGTAAAAGTTATTTTGGAATGTAATAGTTGTGTTCGAAAGAGTGTTAATAAGGAAGCAAGGGGCGTTTCCAGATATATTACTCAAAAGAATCGATACAATACACCTAATCGGTTAGAATTTATAAAATTCTGTCCCTATTGTTACAAACATACAATTCATGGAGAGATAAAGAAATAAAAAAGATCGAACCGAACATCTGGCTATCCTCCCTTTAATTCAATTCAACGATTATATATATTATTTACTATTTTTTCGATTAAAATTATTATATATAAATAATATTTCTAAAATAAATAGAAAGATAAATAAACAAACCTAATCCTATTTTGGCTGGACCTAAAAAAATTTTTAATACGAAGTAGGATTTTTGGTATAAGGCAGAAATTAAACAAACTATGGATAAATCCAAGCGACCCTTTATTAAATCCAAGCGATCTTTTCGTAGGCGTTTGCCCCCGATCCAACCGGGGGATCGAATTGATTATAGAAACATGAGTTTAATAAGTCGATTTATTAGTGAACAAGGAAAAATATTATCGAGGCGAGTAAATAGATTAACCTTGAAACAACAACGATTAATTACTATTGCTATAAAACAAGCTCGTATTTTATCGTTGTTACCTTTTCTTAATAATGAGAAACAATTTGAAAGAAATGAGTCGACTACTAGAAATTATAGTTTTAAAACCAAAAAGAAATAAAAATAATAATATGCCTTTTCTTTATTTAATTGATAATAATGGAATTGAATCAAAAAAGGAATCTGAACTCAAATATGGGTTGCGGCTTTGTTATAAAGAAATCCGAAACTCCAGATTTTTTGTCGTATCATAACGTAAAAAAATCGGAAAAATCTTTTAATTTTGAATGTTTTTTTGATTTTTATTTATGTATCATATTTTATCAGACTAATTTATACTCTATACTCCCGGAGAATAAACTCCGGGGAATTTCATTTAAATTATTTTGGAGTATTCTTGCCAATCTTCTTTTTATATGATTTCATTTGAAATCATATAAAGACAATTCCTATTTAATATAGCTATTTGCGCAAGTACTTTACGATTAAGAAGCAACTGTCTCTTGGACAGATCATGCTTAAATTTGCTATAATTACAGCATACCCAATTTTCGCGAATTACTGCGTTTATCCGAGTGATCCATAAACGACGAAAATAAATCTTTTGCTTACCTCTATCCCTATGAGCCGAAACTAAAGCTCTTATTTTCTGTTGAGCAATGGTTCGAGTAAGTCTTGAATGAGCCCCTCGAAAGGTTGATGCAAACAAACGCATTTTTGTTCGACGTCTCCGAGCTATATATCCTCGTCTAACTCTAGTCATTGAATAAATGAAACTTTGATGAATAACTAATTGATTTTTTTTCATTGAGTTATTCTTTTCTACTCTCCTGGGCTATTAATACCAAAACGGATTGTTCCAATGTATAAAAAAAATCCCAATGGCTTTTGCTGCTATAACCTTCCCGACCACTATTTTTTTCGACATTTCGTCTTGAAACAAGACAAAAAACTAAAAAATTTTATTAATGTATCAAAGAAAAGTAAATAAATAGAAATTTTAAATTCTATTTTAATCTAGATAAATAAAAAAGAATATAGTGGGTTCCTTCGTTTCTATGGTTCCTTCTTAAACGGTCAGGTCCTCTCTATACACCGGAGCCCCTTTACTTTACTTAATTTATGTCTATTGATAACTTGTACAGTTCAAACTTTTTTGGCTCTACCCATGAATTATCCAGTAATGAATGGGTCTTTCACAATTAGATTCACCTATACAGTAACGGTATTTCATTTTGAAGGTTAGCTGGATAGCTGACCTTAATAGTCCGTTCTTACAAATAAAGGGATTTTTCTCTTAATAAAGGAATTCCCCGCTAAATGGATAACGTTAACGCTGCCAATGGGAAATTTTTTTGGCTTTACACTAATATAAACCATAAATTTCATACACAATAGATGAATAGATCTTTTTTTTAAAGAGTCACTTGAGTTTTTCCATTTTATCCTATTCATCTGTACGGATCATTAATACCGGAAAAATTTTTCATTTTCGTTTGCTTTTCTTTTGTTCCAGCTCATAATTTGAACGAGTCACACATACACCCTAGTACATGTTCCTCGGCGCTGAGGACATCCCCGAAGAGCGGGGGATTTCGTGACATTTCTGATTGGCTGTCTTGTGTTTCTAATAAGTTGTTTAATAGTTGGCATGCTGAATTATATTATATACATAATGAGCTGGTTTAGATTAATCCTAACCGAATGCATTTCTAGTTAATAGAATCTTAAGATAAACCCAGTGACAAGATAAAATTAAAACTAAAAATTTGAACTCTTTTTTTTAGTCGACCGCTACAAGATCAACAATTCCATGAGCTTGGGCTTCTGCTGCTGACATAAAAACATCTCTTTCCATATCTTCGGCTACAACCCATATGGGTTTGCCCGTTCTTTGGACATAAATCCTTGTGAGGGTTTCGCGCAATTTCAAAAGTTCTTCTGCTTCCAAGATAAATTCTCCCGTTTGAGCTTCGTAAAAAGAGCTAGCAGGTTGATGAATCATTACCCTGATGATATGTATACCTTAAAGGGGGTTCTTCTATCTCGCGCGACGAGGCGAAGAGAAAAATATAAAAAATTATATATATATTATAGACTAGAATTGAACAACCGTACGTGCATTTTTTTCATATTGCATACGGCTTTACAATGGAATTTACCTTTAAAGAAAAAAAAAAAAAGGATCGATCTGATTCCGATCAGTAAATGATCCAATTACCACCCTTCTTTTCGGAGGAGTTTATAAATACTATGATGGCTCCGTTGCTTTATCTTTATTTCGTCTATAATTCAGCAATCCCAAAGTTTCTTTTTGATCCAAAAAATAAGGAAAAAATACTTTTTTGTATGAAAAAGGCTTGTGACGCTGAAATGGACTCCAATAAGAAAATAGGGAATATTTTTAATCTCATACTACCCCTTCGATACATAATCTAATCTAATAATAAGAATAAAAAGGATAAAAAATTTTTTCATATCGAATTCAAAGTGCCATGCTATTATTACTTCATTTTTAATATGGTGAAGGCATAGTATTTTTTTTCTCTCAAATAAAAACTCATTGGCGCCAAGCGTGAGGGAATGCTAAACGTTTGGTAATTTCTCCTCCGACCAGTATAAACGATCCCATTGAAGCAGCTAACCCCATACATATTGTATGTACATCTGGGCGCACAAATTGCATAGTATCATAAATAGCTACGCCTGGTATTACCCAGCCGCCAGGAGAATTTATAAACAAATACAAATCTTTGTTATCATCCTCGATACTGAGATATACCATAAGACCAATAAGTTGATTCGAGATCTCGCTATCGACCTCTTGGCCTAAAAAAAGTAATCTTTCTCGATAAAGTCGGTTGATTAGGATAAAATTGCATCCCTTAGAAACCGTACATGCACCTTTTTATGCATACGGTTCAAAAAAATTGTGAAAAAATCAATGTGTAGATTCGATTCGTTACTTATCAAACTTCCTTTTGATTGATGTATCAGTTCATCGAGATCCAAGCCTAATCACGATGTTATTTTCTTGTTCTTGTATGGGCCTTTTACATTCATTCTTTTAGGTTTATGCTCTACTCCGGGTAAATATATGCCCGATTTCTATTTGCACATATAGGACAAATTTTTCCAATACCGCATTTGTTTTTTTTTTATCTTTTCTTTCGTCAAATTAAATATTCAACATATTTTTTACTGTTTTTGAGTGATTAAGAAAAAAATACCGTTTGTTTATTCTATAAATTTTAACTTAAAATAAAAAAGTTAGTTCAAAGTTAACGTAAATAAAATTTATAATACAAGTAATAATCTTCAATATATTCCCAATTTGAATTGGGTTTTTAATAAACGGAGCCTGGATACTTCATTTTTTTGGTCCAAACGAGCCAACCATAAATTAGTTTCATTTATAATGTTAATCTGAATCCTCCTAAAACTCAAAACAGGATCTAATTGCCTTTCACGCTCCAAATTTATTATGATTCAATTAATCTTTCTTGGGCGAAAGGGAGGATATCTCAATTGGGAGAGAGAACGGGGAAATCCCATATGACCCAATATATCTCACAAGTCGCACTATACGTCAACCCAAGAGGCATCTTCCTCTCCAGGACTTCGAAAGGGAACTTTTGGAACACCAATAGGCATAAAAAAAAATTTTTTAAGTATTATGGTTCACTTTGATGTGGAAACGTAATAATAGAATTATTATCTTCATAATATCAATTTTGATATCATATGTTATGTATAGATCATAAAAGTTTAGTTTAAAATGAAGACAGAATAGAATAAATAAAGGAATTTTCTTAGGAATATAACCTTCCAATAATCATCAAGTAGCAAAGTATTTACGGATACAAGATGGTATCAACTTACCATTGCGTATCGATACTTATCGGATATAGAATAGATTTGTTTCTCTTTGTTCCTACAAACGTAATTGTTCTATTATTATCACCAGAATAGAACAAATATGAACCCTTTTTCCGAGATAATCCATTGAACAAAAGGGGTGCATTGCATTATCACAGTCTTTTCTACTGCAATAAAGTTACATAGTGTCATTTTTCTTTGAGTTAAAGGGGTATTTCCATGGGTTTGCCTTGGTATCGTGTTCATACTGTCGTATTGAATGATCCCGGACGGTTGATTTCTGTCCATATAATGCATACAGCTCTGGTTGCCGGTTGGGCTGGTTCGATGGCTCTATATGAATTAGCTGTTTTTGATCCCTCTGATCCCGTTCTTGATCCAATGTGGAGACAGGGTATGTTCGTTATACCTTTCACGACTCGTTTAGGAATAACCAATTCATGGGGTGGTTGGAGTATTACAGGAGGGACTATAACGGATCCGGGTATTTGGAGTTATGAAGGTGTGGCCGGAGCACATATTGTGTTTTCTGGTTTGTGCTTTTTAGCGGCTATTTGGCAATGGGTGTATTGGGATCTAGAAATATTTTCTGATGAACGTACCGGAAAACCTTCTTTGGATTTGCCTAAGATTTTTGGAATTCATTTATTTCTTTCCGGAGTGGCTTGTTTTGGTTTTGGCGCATTTCATGTAACAGGCTGGTACGGTCCCGGAATCTGGGTATCTGACCCTTATGGACTAACTGGAAAAATACAGCCTATAAGTCCAGCATGGGGTGTCGAAGGTTTTGATCCTTTTGTTCCAGGAGGGATAGCCTCTCATCATATTGCAGCAGGTACATTAGGCATATTAGCAGGTCTATTCCATCTTAGTGTCCGTCCACCTCAACGTCTATACAAAGGATTACGGATGGGCAATATTGAAACCGTTCTTTCTAGTAGTATCGCTGCTGTCTTTTTTGCGG
>JAIUZE010002976.1:0-31020 GCA_022085475.1 Heliosperma pusillum | reverse complement strand
TAGTCACATGATAGGAAGTTTTCCCGTGACTGTTTGATTATTTGGTTGGTGTCGTGTTGACTAAGTACCCATAGAGAATTATGAGTATATGGCGTCTTGACCATTCTAATTCTAAATGAGTATCTTGGACCATGACATTGATAGGCCTTACTATCTTTAACGAGTATATGTTCATGGCTTGATAGCTTTTGTGTCACTGGCTTGGGCCTTTGGATACCAAGCCGGGGCATGCATCCGAAACTTATCCGACCGAGTTACCGCATTCGACTAGTGACTGTCCTATAACTTATGCCTGTTTCTAAGCGGCTGGTCTTTCATGTTTTGATTATTCGATGAGGGTTTGGAAGTGAGAATGCAAGCCGGCTAGATTGATAAGTTTTGGATTACCGATTGTTAACTGATTCACATGATTACGTGTTGATTAGGGTTTGAGTGTATCACGGCCATGTTTCTGAGAGGAACCTCTGAGCTAGCATCCCAGCTTCCCTACCTCGAGTTATAGTTTATTATCGGTTTCACATGATAGCTTTCACATGCTAGGTTATTTGTTAGTTATCTGTTTCATAACATGAAAAGCATATCATATCTGTTTAAGTTTTGTATTTTCCATATACATTGCTTTTATGTTATTCATGTTTCATTAAACTCGACATTTCGTGGCTGGGAGAACTCGGAGTTACTCCCCACTGACTGTGGCTTCCGTGTTTATATTTAATGCGGTCGAACAGGGGGTGAATGCATATTTGGGGGACATTGACGAGCTAGCGAGCGAAGTATTTACCTTGGACCTATATTCGGTTCTTAGATTGTATATTATTATACACTCGTTTTATTTCCGTATTTATACGGGAGATATGTCTCCTGTCTTGTATATTTCTTTTGTATAATATTGTTTCCGTTTTGTAATGACCTTTTATTTATGACACCTTCGTTTATTTATTTAAATTATTTTTTTTCTTTCCGCAAATTTTGAGGGTGTCACATGCATGCTTATATATACCGGATCCAAGCAGGGCATTCTTGGCAGATCTCTCAAAACATAACCATGGAAGAATGAGACTAGCCAATGGATTCTTCTCGTTTTTCATGGCAGTAGGAAATATCCTTGGTTACGCGGCGGGGTCGGGTGCCACACTGTATAAGATATTTCCTTTCACATTAACAAATGCTTGTGACACATATTGTGCCAACCTTAAAACATGTTTTCTTATAGACATTATCTTCCTTCTCTTAGTGGTTGCGATCCCACTATTTATCGTGGCCGAACCCGAGGTCGAGATTGTTCACAACGATGACGTTCCCTTTTTTGCACAAGTGAAGACCTCTTTTAAGAACCTTGGAAAGCCAATGTGGTTTCTTTTCATTGTTACTGCTTTCAATTGGATTGCATGGTTTCCTTTCATTATGTTTAACACTGATTGGGTTGGCGTTGAGATCTATGGTGGCAACCCAAAGGTAAATTTCTTCTTCTTTTGTTAGTTTTCGTGGGTAAAGGAAGTAGTTACACAATAATAATAGTGATATACATCATAATCTTTTTTTAGTTCACTAGACTTGTAATATTACCCGAATCTGTTTCTCGTAACCGGAAAAAGAAGAAAAAAACTGCAAAATTGACGGTGATACAAAAAGAATGCTACGTAGTTAATTAATTCTCACACGTCATGTCAACGAACTGAAGTATTAAAAGCGCTAAAATGTAATCATAATACATATGATATTGGTTCAAAACTCGTTTTTGTTGGATTTTATTTTTAATTGTAAAATGTATGACCGAAATTCTGGAGTAATCAAGCTAACCTTTTTAAAAAAATTTCAGTACACTTAATCAAGAACAATCTCGTTGATCATAATAACCTCATACGAGTGTATCAAATCTCTCAAAAATCCGACATGTAGTCAACTTTGACAAGTGATGACTCGACTATAACTTATCACATCGCTGTGTATATTATTGCAGGGGAGCCCAGAAGACATAAAATTGTATGACATGGGAGTACGATCAGGGGCACTAGGCCTGATGTTAACAGCAGCAACATTAGGGCTAATGTCCATAGCCATTGATCCATTGTCAAAAATATTGGGTGGTGCAAGAATAACTTGGGGTCTTGTTAATTTTGTATTGGCTGCTGCTTTAATATGCACATTGCCTTTAACCAAGTTAGCCGAGAAAGCTAGAGAACATGCGCCTCCCGGAACTCTGCCTAGCAGCGGAGTTAAATCAGCCACTTTAGCTCTCTTTGCCGCCACCGGAATTCCACAAGCGGTCAGTTTGACACTCGTAACTCACTGTATTGATCTTTATCACAACTTATTATTCACAAAAAAAATGAGGTTATCTTGTCAATTTTCTTTGTTTTTAAAGAAGTTCAGTATACAAGCATATGCCTCCTTAAGCCTAGTTACATAATGCCTCGTCTCTCCTAGTCACTTGTTTATCTTTGGTTAAATTATTTCTCATAGTGAATAAAAAGAAACTAAACAAATGATTAGGATGTAGAGAGTAACACTTAATACTTAAATTATTCGTAGATTATCAAATTTTACATGAATAATTGTCTTGACAGGCTACTTATAGTATTCCTTTTGCATTGGCATCAATGTTCTCATCTGACTCTGGAGCTGGGCATGGTAAGATTAATTGTGCCCTACTAAACTCTTTTTCTTTTCACATTCAAATAAATCACGTAGTACAATTATTGATCAAGCTTCTTTATATTTTTTTTTATTATTTAGGATTGTCACTGGGGCTCATGAATTTGGCAATATGTGTGCCACAAGTAAGTATTTGTCTAGTTTTATTTTCTATTATTGGGCACATTAATATATCACAAAATTGTTTTAATCTCATACTATAATTTATTACTCGCCTACGTAATTTATTTAAATTATTTGTCGTCTTTATTTTGTAGATGTTGGTGTCATTAATTAGTGATCCTTGGGAAAACTTATTTGGAGGCGGCAACTTACCTACATTTTTACTTGGAGCTGGCTCTGCAGTAATTAGTGGTGTTTTAGCTCTTACCATAATTCCTCCCTCGAGCGCTAATGCATGAGAGTGCCAGAAATTTATTTTTCATGAGCTAAGGTCAAGAGCTCGATCAACTATGTTATTTTTAAAGCCTTGTATATACTTTGTTCGCAAGTAAATGAGGAAGCAATTTATTGTTTAGATCACTAAAATAAGCTTAGTTTCATTGTTACACAAAATTGTATATTAGAGTTGTAAGTAAGGGTTTGCTCACTATATATGGTATTCTTTTGTATCCTTCAGTTTATGTTCCTTATAATGTCTACGGGATTATTAGTTGTACATTTATACTTTTATATTACCATAGAATTATGAGTTCACATCTTTTTTTTTAAAGAAAAATATTTTACTCATAAATATTTTCCAAAACAAAATGTAGTGTGATGTAAACTCTCGATTGCAACTTAAACATATAAATATATCTGACAAGACAAGCTTGACCTAAATTGTGTAATAATCATGGAATCTTCCGATACTTTCCCAAAGTTAAAGCGCTTTCGATTTTCCACTTATGAGAATGATCTTTCTGGGACATGAACTTAAGAGCTAAGAATCATCAATCAACCTCTGAGATATACCATGTAAACGAACATTTCAATGAAAGTTGAAACTAATAATTGGAATCCAATCAATGGTTTAACATTATAAAATAATATCGCGTACAATTCATATATTAAATTTAACTACAATTTATGATCAAATTATTTGTTCATAAATTTTTTTTTTTTCCAAATCTTTCGTTTCATATAATGGATAAAGCTCAAGTGTTAGAAGTTTTGTTGTAACTATAATTTATTTTTTCAACAATGCACGCAAGAATAAAAGTATTCTGCTTTTCTCTTTTAGCGATTTTAGATTTTTATCCCTTATATGGCTTGTTTTATCTAACATCTCATTTCGTACAATGATAACACAACTTTCATTTTCACTAATATGACAATTTTAAATTTGTACCTCCGTAATGTCACGTTTAATCCAATTTATTATTCCAAATATGTAAAGAAAACAAGCCTAAATTATAAATTACTAGTTTCAAAACTCGTGCGTTGCACGAGATAATTAACTTAATTATAATGGAAAACAACGTTATAAGGGTTTATTGTCGACATCATTTTTCTAACCATTTGTTTACATATGCTTATAATATATCTTTCAAGTAAAATAAAAGATAACATAAAAAAAAGATGAATATGTTAGAAAACACTTTCTTGATACTTTGTTTACATATCGACCATTTTATCAATATTTCTAGATCTGAGTAACCAAAAATGTTAAAACCTGAACAATTGACATTTAACGTAATGCCAGACCGCAATTACAATCATCAAAATCATCATCATCAATCCAACTACCACAATCATCATCAAAATCATCATATCATGCATTTGATCAATAATCAACCAGAAGACAACAATAAACATAATTATACTGAATAGGGAAACCCCTCAATAGCACTTCCAATCAACAATAACAATCAAGGCAAACTAAAATTGCTCCTCGCCCTAACAAGTCCTCATCTAGAAATCATATACAATAATCTAGTATCAAGATTTATTCTCAATTAATCCATTCCCAACGACTGCCCAGAATAGGGTTTCCTATAATTTACTCAATAATACCAAACTTGATTAAAGATGATTGACACTTACTAGCACGATTGATGTGAAAGGAATATCCTGAATGCTCAACGACAACGATTACTTGCTTGGAGATGATTATGGTGATTAGGGGTGAATAGATGTGTGATTAGGGCAAATGCGAAATGATTAGGAAAACTGTCGAATATGATTTTATAACCCTCAATCGTTTTAATGAAAACAGCGAAAAAACACGAACCCGATCGGGGCACTCGGTCGAGTGTTTCGATACTCGACCGAGTGTTTCGCAAACTCGGTCGGTGCCACCTAGGCAGAAGCCTTCCTAGGACACACACCTGAGATACTCGGTCGAGTACGGCCCGCTCGATTGAGTACCCAGCTATCAGAATACGTCGTATTACACTCATAAATTAAGAAAATGTTAGTCTTTAGTTACATGCAACTATTGATCTTTGAATATATAATTGAGTATTTTCACCAATCTAGTTGTTGAAATTACATTTTATTTCTAACACGACGACTTTTAATATGAAATGGAGGGAATAATAAAATGTATAAATAGATGTAAAATACTTTTTCCCTGGTGCGATTTTGATTAATGGTTAAAAATTATGATAATTTGACTCAAATATTATGAGGCATAATAGTTATTTATATTTTAAATAAAATAGATTTAATTCTAACATTTATCAAAGAAAAAGAGTTAATTATTGGTTGTTTGTGAATTTACAATCTTTTTTTATAAAACACCTGATTTTAATATTATAATTTATAAAAAAATTATTTTATTAGAGATTATCATTATTTATGTCAAATTAATAACAAATTTGAGTATATTTAGCACCATTATATTTCAAATTGTAATTTTTTCTTAAATAAAGTTATTACAATATCAATCGTCTTAAAATAAACATGTTGTAATATCATTTGTTAAGATCAACTAATATTTAATCGTCTTTATAATATTAACGTGATTAATATTTGTATGTTATTGATGTAGCTGAAGCGTGTCATTACCAACCGTTTATTGATTATGCGAAAAGAACAAATAAATTTCACTCGTGTGGAAATAATAATTGAAACTCTTAAGAACTCTCAAAGTCAACACTTAAGAGACTCGGAAGACTTTTTAATATATAGGAATTGTCGACAAATAAATAAGGTTAATGTGTTCAAAACGGCTGCCTTTTAAAATATATTTTGTCGGATTAGATTAGGTTAGTCCTTTATGCCTCAGCCCGAATAAACCGGATGTAACCTCTAAGATTTAGATCGACATATAAATAGTCGAATTTACTTTAATTTAATTTGTCTAGATATAGATCGAAGGGTATCTGATCAATTTAAATCGAAATATTTTATTTTAGTCTCTTCCGCCAGCATACATTACTTTCACTTTCAAATATTACGAATGTACATTTGATGTATTGCACCAATACCTTTTTTAGTGTTAAGTAAATTACTATTTTGCTAGTTACCATTGTTATGGGATATATTATACGAAGTATGTGTTAAAATAGGCGTGAAAATCAGTTTTTTTTTCCCGGATGTATTACATCTGATGCACAATCCTTATGCTGATGAAAATTAAATTAAATTAAATCGAGGAAAAAATAAAATCGGTCCGAATTTAATTTTGCATCAGGTATCTAATGAAGAAGTTTGGTTAAAATTTGCAACATTTAAGTCTGATTTGATGTAAAGTTGGTTGATTTTTATATATCTAATATAAATTTTGGTTTTCAACAGTTCAAGTATTAGTAATGTGATCAACAAGTACATTACGTTATTAGGAGAAGATAGATATTGATCTCCCTCTCGATATCGCAACCAATTGACCAAATTATTACACATTCAACCATACATGCCAGGTTTTTGACGGTATTTGTCTCTCTTGCTATTATCTCATTAATACTAGAATTGTTTGTGTCATTTCCCCTTATCTAAAATCCAACTCATATTTATTTCCCAAAAAATCCTAATCATCTTAATTAAGATCTTAATAGATTACCACACATTATAACTTTTTTTGAGTTGTATTTGAATGAAATTTCACACTTTAAATACCTACATTTTGAAAGCTTTTCCATATTAAAAACAATAAAGTATCACCAATAAAAAATCTGTGCTAAATTTCTCGCATTCATCATTCGTCATTTTTTATATTTTAAAAACTAAAATATTTATATCGTCAAAACAAAATTAAAAGTGAGTGATATATACAACTTCATTGTTGTTTCTATTTTGGATAATATAAATTCTGATAAGCCTAAGAATCACATGTCAATGGAAACAACACCGTTATGGAAGATCATCTCAGTCGCGTCGATAGCGGCCGAGGTACAATTTGGGTGGGCACTACAATTGTCACTCTTGACACCTTATGTTCAACTATTAGGGGTTAGTCACTCAATGTCATCTTTAATATGGTTATGTGGACCAATATCAGGTATATTGGTCCAACCAACAGTGGGCTATACGAGCGATAGGTCCAAATCTAAGTTTGGTAGACGAAAGCCTTTCATCACAATCGGCGCCATATTGATATGTTTAGCTGTGCTTTTGATTGGGTTTGCTGCGGACATTGGGTATGGATTTGGTGATGATCTTAGTAAAAAGACCAAGCCTAGAGCCGTGGCCATTTTTGTTGTGGGGTTTTGGATCCTTGACATTGCTAATAACATGGTCCAGGTTAGTATTTAAATACTTGTACTCTTGTAATAACTCTTCTATTTTAAATTTCAATCCAAATAATTATTTAGAAATATTTAAAATATCATCTTGTCTTATCTCACAATTGTTTGGGTTGAACCTATTTTGGATGATAACATTAGTTTATACAAAATGTTTTCAACTACCATTTTATAACATTGTTCGCCATATAATTCCAATCATAACATTTATCCATCATGCATGCTTATATATACAGGATCCAAGCAGGGCATTCTTGGCAGATCTCTCAAAACATAACCATGGAAGAATGAGACTAGCCAATGGATTCTTCTCGTTTTTCATGGCAGTAGGCAATATCCTTGGTTACGCGGCGGGGTCGGGTGCCACACTGTATAAGATATTTCCTTTCACATTAACAAATGCTTGTGACACATATTGTGCCAACCTTAAAACATGTTTTCTTATAGACATTATCTTCCTTCTCTTAGTGGTTGTGATCCCACTATTTATCGTGGCCGAACCCGAGGTCGAGATTGTTCACAGCGATGACGATCCCTTTTTTGCACAAGTGAAAACCTCTTTTAAGAACCTTGGAAAGCCAATGTGGTTTCTTTTCATTGTTACTGCTTTCAATTGGATTGCTTGGTTTCCTTTCATTATGTTTAACACTGATTGGGTTGGCCTTGAAATCTATGGTGGCAACCCAAAGGTAAATTTCTTCTTCTTTTGTTAGTTTTCGTGGGTAAAGGAAGTAGTTACACAATAATAATAGTGATATACTTCATAATCTTTTTGTAGTTCACTAGACTTGTAATATTACCTGAATCTGTTTCGCGTAATCGGAAAAAGAAGAAAAAAACTGCAAAATTGATGGTGATACAAAAAGAATGCTACGTAGTTAATTAATTCTCACACGTCATGTCAACGAACTAAAGTATTAAAAGCGCTAAAATGTAATCGTAATACTTATGATATTGGTTCAAAACTCGTATTTGTTGGATTTGTTTTTACATTTTAAAATGTATAACCGAAATTCTAGAGTAATCAATCTAACCTTTTTAATTTTTTCGGTACACTTAACCAAGAACGATCTCGTTGATCATAATAACCTCATACGAGTGTATCAAATCTCTCAAAAATACGACATGTAGTCAACTTTGACTAGTGATGACTCGACTATAACTTATCATATCGCTGTGTATATTATTGCAGGGGACCCCAGAAGAAATAAAATTGTATGACATGGGGGTACGATCAGGGGCACTAGGCCTAATGTTAACAGCAGCAACATTAGGGCTAATGTCCATAGCCATTGATCCATTGTCAAAAATGTTGGGTGGTGCAAGAATAACTTGGGGTCTTATTAATTTTGTATTGGCTGCTGCTTTAATATGCACATTACCTTTAACCAAGTTAGCCGAGAAAGCTAGAGAACATGCGCCTCTTGGAGCACTGCCTAACAGTGGAGTTAAATCAGCCACTTTAGCTCTCTTTGCCGCCACCGGAATTCCACAAGCGGTCAGTTTGACACTCGTAACTCATTGTATTGATCTTTATCACAACTTATTATTCACAAAAAAAAGGGTTACTTGTTGATTTTCTTTGTTTTTAAAGAAGTCCAGTATACAAGCATATGCCTCCTTAAACCTAGTTACATAATGCCTCGTCTCTCCTAGTCCCTTGTTTATCTTTGGTTAAACTATTTCTCACGGTGAATCAAAAAAACTAAACAAATGATTAGGATGTAGAGAGTAACACTTAATACTTAAATTATTCGTAGATTATCAAATTTTACATGAATAATTGTATTGACAGGCTACTTATAGTATTATTTAGGATTGTCACTGGGGCTCATGAATTTGGCGATCTGTGTGCCACAAGTAAGTATTTGTCTAGTTTTATTTTTAATTATTGGGCACATCAATATATTACAAAATTGTTTTAATCTCATACTATAATTTATTACTCACCTGCGTAATTTATTAACTTTATTTGTCGTCTTTATTTTGTAGATGCTGGTGTCATTAATTAGTGGTCCTTGGGAAAATTTATTTGGAGGCGGCAACTTACCTACATTTTTACTTGGAGCTGGCTCTGCAGTAATTAGTGGTGTTTTAGCTCTTACCATAATTCCTCCCTCAAGCGCTAATGCATGAGAGTGCGAGAAATTTATTTCTTATGAGCTAGGGTCAAGAGCTCGATCAACTATGTTATTTTTAAAGCCTTGTATATACTTTCTTCGCAAGTAAATGATGAAGCAATTTATTGTTTAGATTACTAAAAAAACAAGATGATATATAAGCTTAGTTTCATTGTTACACAAAATTGTATATTAGAGTTGTAAGTAAGGGTTTGCCCACTATATATGGTATTCTTTGTATCCTTCACTTTATGTTCTTTATAATGTCTACGGGATTATTTGTTGTACATTTATACTTTTATATTACCATAGAATTATGAGTTCACATCTAATTTTTAAAGAAAAATATTTTACTCATAAATATTTTCCAAAACAAAAAGTAGTGGGATGTAAACTCTCGATTACAACTTCAACATATAAATATATTTTACAAGACAAGCTTGACCTAAATTGTGTAATAATCATGGAATCTTCCGATACTTTCCCAATGTGATAGCGCTTTCAATTTTCCACTTATGAGAATGATCTTTCTGGGACATGAACTTAAGAGCTAAGAATCATCAATCAACCTCTGAGATATACCATGTAAACGAATATTTCAATGAAAGTTGAAACTAATAATTGGAATCCAATGAATGGTTTAATATTCTAAAATAATACCGAGTACAATTCATATATTAAATTTAGCTACAACTCTATGATCAAATTATTTGTTAATAAATCTTTTTTTTCCAAATCTTTCGTTTCATAGAATGGATAAAGCTATAGTGTTATAAGTTTTGTTGTAACTATAATTTATTTTTTTCAACAATACACGCAAGAATAAAAGTATTCTTCTTTTCTCTTTTAGCGATTTTAGATTTTTATCCCTTCTCGGACCTTTTTATCTCACATCTCATTTCGTACGATGATGATTTCATGTGTAACACAACTTTCATTTTCAATAATATGACAATTTTATAATTTGTACCTCCGTAATGTCACGTTTAATCCAATTTATTATCCCAAATCTGTAAAGAAAACAAGCCTAAATGATAAGTTACTAGTTTGAAAACCGGTGCGTTGCACGAGATAATTAACTTAATTATAATGGAAAACAACGTTATAAGGGTTTATTGTCGACATCATATGTCTAACCATTTGTTTACATATGCTTATAATATATCTTTCAAGTAAAATAAAAGATAACATAAGAAAATGATGAATCAGTTAGAAAACACTTTGTTGATACTTTGTTTACATATCGAACATTTTATCGATATTTCTCAGAGTTACCAAAAATGTTACAACTTGAAAAATTGACATTTAACGTAATGCCCGACTGCAGCACTGGACATCAAAATCCCCGCTCATCAGAACGAGCGAACCCATTTCATTAATGTGCCTATCCCCCTTGTGACATGGGTCACAAGAGGCGAAACATAGGGGTGAAATCATCTCCCAACATTGCTCACGATATACAAATCAAATTTAGTTTGACTTTACTGACGGATATTCCGTCAGATAGCTGTTTGACTGGGGCTATGTTTTACTGGTGATATTATTAGATACTGACGGAAAAGTCAAACTTAGTTTTACTTTACTGACGGAATTTCCGTCAGTACTGTATATTACTGACGGTTTTTCCGTCAGTGATATTATTAGATACTAACGAAATTCCGTCAGTAAGGTCAATATTATCTTGACTTTACTGACGGAATTTCCGTCAGTACAGTATATTACTGACGGTTTTTCTGTCAGTGACCGTCAGTTAATTTTGCCACCTTTGACTTAGTCACCGCGCCATTTTCCACTGACGGTCACTGACGCTGACGGATAATCCGTCAGTAATATTTTTCCGTCAGTGTTCCATCAGTATTCCGTCAGTTTGTCGAAATCACTGACGGAATTTTTTTTCCGTCAGAAAAGCTGTCAGTTTCCCGAGTTCGTTTTGTAGTGTTTATATCTTTTGGAAACCTAGCTTGATTTATTTTCCTTTTAATAGTTTCCAAATTATTTTGTGTAAGTTAAATAATTATATAATATAAAAATTACTTTAGTTTAATGTATAATCTATGCTACTGATTAATATCATAAGTGGGGCATGTTTATTTTAAGGAAAATCACCATATTTTGTTATTTTCTAAATTTATACTTGCACCAAAATTATATAATATTAACATTGAAATCTCTGGTTCAGGTCTATCACACAACGTTATCGATTAAAAACTATATAGTATAATTAATTTGTATAAATTTATTTAATTACATGGAAGTCCCTTGGTTTCAGGATTTAATATATAGTATAGATAGATTTGGCTTATGTGCAGGTGAAATTGAGTCCTTTTAACATTAAAATTAAATGCAACGAAAGTTAATTAATCTATAATGAACTTCGTTTCAGTAGTAGAGGATGAAGAAAGAAGAAAAAGTTAATGATTCAAGGTGAAGAAAGGGGATAATTGATTTTTAGGGTTTGTTCCATGATTGTCACAAATTCCCAATTGAATGTATAAGTTGGGTTTTTCTTCAGTGAGTATGTTGGATTTGTTAGAAAAGTAATAGGATGCAAATTTGATGAGTAAGGGTATAATGGTCATTGCAAATTTACGTAAGACGATAAAATGAAGTCGACTCGATAATTAAACAAAATCGTCAATATAATATAAAATCAGTGAGACTGGTGGGAATAAATATGAAAGTTAGGTGGTTATTTGTAAAGTAGAACATAATAGGTGGTAATTTGAAAAAAATGAAAGATAATAGGTGGTAAAGTGTAATTTTTCCTAAAAACTATTTCACGCTTTGGAGCCCATTTGAAACTATTTGTTCCAAATGGGTCCACGCCAGCACTCTTATTTTGTTTGTACAGTTTTCAGGTAAACCCGCTATTTTTAGCAGCGGCTTACCATATAACGCGATTTTCATAATCTAATATTAGTCTTACTTACAAAAGCATAGAAGAAAATAAAATAAAAATAAAAGAAAAGCAAACCGCCACTTAGGGTAGCGGCTTTGTTTAATGTAACATTAATTATGTAGGAATAGTTACAAGTGAGTGACATATGTAAGACTACGTTTACGAGTTGGGCTAGATAGCTCTAAGTCTTGAATAAGGACAATAAATAAAGTAATAATGATAAAATAAAACAAAATAAAAACTACAGCCCATCCTTTCTTCATTTACGTTACTGACGCTTCTCTATGGACCTCTTCGAACACATTTGGGAACACTAGCAATAAAAACCATCCACTAGAGAAAATGTCAAGCTACAACAAATAGAAACTTGACATACAGAATGACCATGGTAAGTAATCTATTTGTATTTAAAAATTAATATTGATATAATATAATATAATATAAAAATAAATAAAACACTAATATTCATTATTTTTCATAATTTACAAATAAAAACCACATTTGATATACTTTGGGGTTTAATTTTATTTTATTTATTTCACTATAAGTACCCTTCAAAAATTAAAATAAGATGAAATAAGATTTTAAAAATATATGATGTTAAAAAAAATATCTGAACTAGATCTATGTAGGGTTTGATAAAAAAAAATAAATAAATCAGGAACTAGGTCTTGCTACTAGTTGAAAAGGTAACAGAAACATGAAAATATTAATATTTTAAAGTAAGAACTAAGTCTACGTAGGGTTGCATGAACGACTGATAAACATGATCTAAGAATATGTTTATAGGTAGGTCTAACTAGGAATAGGTTTTGAAAAAAGATAAAGAAATAAAAATAACAAAAAAAAAGTAAACTAAGAGCATCCGCAAAGGTAGAAAATCACCTCCCCATATACACTCTCAGTCTCTCATCTAATCAAATGAGCAACCTCAGTATTGCACCCACCTCCCAAATATTTGAGGCTCTACTAGTATAGGGGAGGTCCCGAAAAAAGAGAGAGATAATTAAAGAGTGGAAGTTAGATAATATTGTCATGGGTATGACTATATAAGTGTTTGTACTTTCTTGCTGTAAGAAGTTCAATATATTGATGCGCTCGAAATGCAAAGTCAAGAGGTAAACTGTTAATAAAATTTTCCGTAAAAGAACGTAATTGCTCTTTTATATACAAATTTTATTCTTTCATGTACATTTTCCCATATTTTTCTCCATCATCTAGGCTTCTTAACTTTTTTTAAGAACAATTCTCTATTTTCGTATACTTCGTAACAATTAATTAATCAAAATCGTACCAAATTCAAAAATTATGCATTCAAAATTCATATATCAATCACATACAAATCATATTATTAATTATTTATGCACCAAATTACTGTATCAATTCAAAAAATCAGGGTTTAAGAATTCTTTTTGGGATGCGTTATAAACGGAGTTTATTTTCGCAGTACGAATTTTACTCATTATAGTACATTTTAGACATAAATTTCCATTTTATACCCTTCTACCAAAAATAACATTAAACCTTTCTTTTCAATTCCCATCCCTTCATCCTCTCAATTCAATCAATTTCCTCAATAATAGATGAAAATTTGAATGTAAAAAAGTGTTTAACTTGGCAATTGCAAACTAGTGAACAAATTGATGGTTTTCTTTTAATAACTTCAGTAGTTTATTGGTTTTATTATCCATTTTTGGGATATTGATCTAGGGTTTGGCAGTGGTCGTTGGTGGGTGGCGGCGGTAATGAAGGGCTAATGAAGGAGCGGCGATAATGGGGGGCAAGTCAGTTGTCACGGGTGAGACGCCCGAGTCAAGCGGGTCATGGGTCAGAATTAAGCCAGTGGCCTGAGTCAAGGTCGTTGTGGGTCTGGGGGAGGAGGAGTCGAGCGACGGCTATGCGTGAAGGTCACGGTTGTGCGACGTTTGTGCGTGGCTGGTAATGGTAGGGGAAAGGTGGGTCTAGTGGTGGTGGTGGGTGGTGGTGGTGGTGGTGGTGTTTTGTAGAGTTGTTTTTTTTTTTCCTTTTCTCAATTTAGTACAATTTGCCTGGTGAAATGAAAAGGGTATTATGGTCAAAAGCGTACTATAATGAGTAAAATGTGTACTGCGAAAATCAGGACCCGTTATAAATTAGGGCATTAAAGGGGGAAAGGGTCGCTGGAGTAGCAGGGGAGGAAGGACTGGTGGTCAAGGTGGCAGATTCGGAGAGTAAAGGGCGGTGGGTGGAGCATAGGTGGTCGAGTGAGGAGCGGTACAACGCGCTTGCGCAACGGAGGTCCGGTGTTTGTCTTAAGGCGACTGAAAGAGGATTGGGGTAGGTGAGCAAGGGTGTGAGAGGCAGTGGACATGCCACATGCACGCCAATCTGTGGACATGCCACATGTGTAATTTTCCTAAGACGGCGTGTTTATCCAAATATTTAGTAGATCATGTCGAGTTGGATTTACGATTGATTTTCATATAAAGGCGGAAATTAAACATCCATTTAACGAGTTAGGTTATTGATAACTCACTATTTTACGTACTTTTATCCCACATTTTATCTCTTATTTAGTCAAATTTGTGACCCGACTGAATATTATTCACATACTTTTCGAATAAAATAGAAATGTAGTCGTCTTACGTTAGTTGTGTCACTTTATATTATATCTCGAAATGTGGTACTGCTTTTGTCTTCTTTTTATCTTGTAGGTATCAAATGAAGCGAGTACCGAATGAACTAATCGGGTCAAGGAGGAGCAAACTAAACTCTATGAGGCCAAGAAATATTGCACTTGAGCTGTTTTGTGTTGGGCCGTCTCCTACTCGTCATTTCGGCCGTTTCTATGCACAAGTGGGCTCTCACTATTTGAAACAAAGAAGCAGTAGAAAGAAAGGGGGAGCATAGAAACATGATATTCATGATATTCACGGGTTGTAATTATAGGCGCTATTATTGGAATATGAAGTATATACATGATATTCATTCAAACGTTACGCTAATAAATAAGACATAGAATTATTCTGCCTAACCGAACATGAAATCTAATCTGAGGTTGATTAAGAGCAGTTTGGCCAAATTTATCAAACATAGATTTTTATTTCGCAAGTTTCATTTTAAAAAAGCGTTGACTTTTTATGAAACTATATTTTACTTTTGATTAATAACGAAATTCGTAGTATATATATTTGGTCAACTTGTGTTTTTAACCACACAAAAAAAAACTCAATAAGAAACTTGGTCAAACATATACTAAAATTTATAAGTGCGCTTTTAAATAATGAAATTATCATAATTGATTAATGAATGTAAGATCCTTGTAAATGATTTATCAAATACAATTAAGAATAGATGGACACATCTATGTACTCCCTGTGTTTGCGCATATATATACCCCTATCCTCATCTTACTGTAATTCTAGTTTTCGAAATTACAAATCTATAAATTTGTTGTTTGCAGTGTATCATGTAATCCTACTCACTCACTCTCCCATTTTTTGTCGTGCCTCAAAAACAAACTCATAAAAATAATTTGACGCTGCCTCCACATATTTCTAACAAAAAGCACAGAAATAATGATCATATAGCCGAATATTAATTAATTAATCCTTATCATACTCTAATCTTTCATATTTGTTGAGACCATTTCTAGATTAAATTGATTGATGATGTCTTAAGACAAATTAATCTTATTGTTAATATAATGTGTGCCTCTTAAGTTTTAATCTTATAGCTATGAAAGTTAAACTAATCGTTCAAGGTTGCACAAGAAGATCAAGAGATGAAGATCGTCATTGTTAGAGTCATAGTGCTGTATAAGAGATCACACTCGAATCATGTTAAATACTTCAAAACTGACAGTGACAAAAAGACACTTTACATTGCTGAATTTCTGGTTTGATCTTTATAATTGGAAGAAAGCTTTTAGTTGTCTTGTAGAAGAGGTAGCTTGCACAAAAAGACACTTGCCAAAAATGGGTTATTTACTTTTTCTATATTTGGTGATGTTTATGGTCCCCATGAACACTACCATTTATGCCTTTTCCTTGTTGAAAAAATTAACCCTTATTTGTCTAAATGTGGGCTGCAAAATTAAGGTTACTAGTAAACTTGATTACTTATGCAAGAACTCATCTTGCTTGCATAACGGGTCACGGTTTTGATGTGCCTAAATTAACCACCTTAATTGTTGTTCAAGCTTCAATTCTTTGACATTATTTTAACACTTGTACTTCATAGTAGTGTGTTATTTTTATTGTGAAGTACACTTTACCTTACACTATAAATACCACATTTATTTCATTTGAACAAGTGTGCAACAACAAAGATTTATAAGAAAAAAGACTTTGAGTTTTATTGAGTAAATTATCTTTGCAAAAACCGTTTAACATTTCTTACTTAATTGTTTTGCAAAATATATTTCTTAAGTCTTTTACAAAGAGCTAGCTCGTTGCAACAAAGCATGTATTGTGTTCGATGATCTCATGTTAGTACTTAATCGTTTTCTCCACCGTTCATTTTGTGAACATTTTGAGAAATACAATTCTTGTAACAAACGAGTAGAACAAGTCTTAAAATAGAGTTATCTTGAGCAACTAGCAACTCAAAAGAGTTGGGGAAGTATCTTGGCGGAGTAGCCTTGAGCAATAGCAACTCGAAAGAGTTGGGGAAGTCTCTTAGCGGAGTAGCTTTGAGCATAAGTCTTGGTGCGGAGTTGCATTGAGCAAATAGCAAATGGAGTAGGTTGGGGAGTTGTTTTATTATTCGGGGTCTTTGTTTGTATGAGTTTACTTCAAAGATGTTTAATAAGATAACGTTGGATGTAGGTTGCGGAGTAGTGACCGAACCAATTTAAAAAACATCCTTGAGTTTTGTCTATTTCGTTTTTAATATTTCCGCTGCACTCTAAATTCACTGTTGATTCCACTGTGACATTTACTTGATGAACCGTTGTTGAATACTTCTAACTTTCTAGTTCTAAGTGTCAACTTCTCCTTTCTTCTAAGTAGTGTCTTAGTCATCATAGAGTTTTTAAAGAAGCTTTAATTAAGCTTAAAATTTTAAATAGACACCTAATTCACCCCCTCCCCCTCTTAGGTGATCTCGCCCTTGACTCTTCAATTGGTATCAGAGCCTTGTGCTCTTGATATTGGTTAATATCCAAAGAGTTAATCCTATAGTCATGGACGGGAAACATACTAAGTATCCTATATTCAAAGAGGATAGCTACTTATGGTGGAAACATCGTATGGAGCACTATGTCAAAAGCACAGATTATGAATGTTGGATCATAATTCAAAAAAGTCCCCTTTCTATAACGGTCACTAATGCTGATGGCACTAGTTCCGTAAAAAGTGAGGATAAGTATGTCGAGGCTGATTATCGTAAAGTCGAGAAAAGTTCTAAGGCCATGTCCATTCTTCAATATGGCATTGGTGAACAAGAGATTAACCGGATCTCTGGATGTACCTCGGCAAAAGAAATTTGGGACACCTTAAGCCTTGCTTATGAGGGAACGTCTCAAATTAAGAAGCATCGTATTGACCTTCTCATGCAACAATATGAGATGTTCAATATGGAGCGTGACGAGTCAATTAATAGTCTTTCTTCACGTTTTTCTAGTATTGTCAATGAACTTAAGAGTCTTGGTCGTAATTTCGAATCCGAGGACATAGTCCGAAAGATCCTTCGTAGCCTAAGTGATAAATGGCAACCGAAGGTGACGGCTATAGAGGAGGCTAAAGATCTATCCAAATTGACCCTCAATGAACTAATGGGCTCACTCATGGATCATGAATTAACTCTCATGAAGCGTTCGGGTGAATGCTCTAAAGCTAGAGTTCTCGCACTCAAATCAACCTCAAGTGATGAGGAAAATGATGGAGACGATGAGCAAGCCATGTACTATCGTAATATGGCGGATATGATCAATAGTCATGTTCCTAAACAGTTCAACAATTTTAGAAAGAAAGCTTTTAAAAAAAAAAGATCAATTTCATCCGTTGTTTGTTTCAAATGTGGTGACAAAGGTCATCTTATCAAAGATTGTCCTAAATAAAATGAATTCAAATCAAAAGATAAACGTGATTTTGCAAAGAAAGAATACAAACACAAAGTCATGTCTGCAATCTGAGGTATGTTTGATTCCGAGGAAGAAGAGTCTTCCGGGGAAGGATTGGATGCCAAAGTTTGCATGACAACTCGTCTAAAACGTGATGTTCCCGAGTCTTCAAAGAGAGTGTCCGCAAAATGTCTCATGGCACATTCCGAAGATTCTGATTATGATTCCAACGATGAGGTAAATAATCTCAAGACAAAGGCCAGATCTTTCTCCAAAGATAAGTTATGTTTGTTACTCGACGATCTACTTGACAAATGTTGGGAAAAGAATGAAAGACTTGACGCTATCCAAACTCAAATTGAGGACATAGCCGAAGAAAATGTTTGTCTAAAAGAGTGTCTAGATTAGATAGAGCAGAGTAACATCATACCTTCTCTTAAAAAGGAAGTCAAGAGATTAAAGAAAGAAAATGCGAGTCTTGTTAAAGAGGTTAATCTGTCTAATGTCACAGTGAATTCCACTGTGACATTTGCTATTCAAACTGAAAATGAGTCATTAATTCAACAAGTTGATAACTTAATTAATGAACGTGACTCTCTGTTAAAAAACTTCACCTCATGTCAGAATCATGTTAAGAGTCTTGAAGAAGTCTATGAAATGTTGGTTAATGAGAATAATCATGTTAAAGTTGTTTTTGACAAAGTAGGACATCTAAATCTTGACCTTCTTGTTAAAGTTGAAAACTTGAATAAAGAGTTAGTGGTTGCAAAAGAGTTTTACAAAAAATGGGAAGGAAGCCAAACTGTCTTAGACTTTCTCACAAGTCAATCTAAAAATGCTGAAAAGAATGCTGGATTCGGTTTCAAGCACAACAACGTTCATTGTTGCGTTCGAAACCAAGACCCAAGCAAAACTGAATTTAGAAGAAGAAAATACGTTGACCAGCCTGAGTATATAATGTGCAATTATTGTGGCAAGACCGGTCATGTGTTTAATGGTTGTGCTAAGAGATGGAATGACATTAATAAGAACATCAAAGTGGTTAAAAAGATGTGGATCCGAAAAGACTTGATTAATGATGCGATTCACAAAAAGGGGCCCAAATTCATTTTGGTTCCTAAACTAAAAGTTTGATTTCTTATAGGCGTTAGTGAGAGGCAGCAACTATTGGTACTTGGATAGTGGATGTTCTCATTATATAACGGGAATTGAAAGCCAATTTATCTCACTACAAGCCTACAAAGGTGGCACCGTGACGTTTGGCGATAATAAGATAGGTGAAATTGTTGCAATCGAGAAGGTTGGTAAGTCATCGTCACATTGTGTCGACAAAATGTTGCTTGTCAAAGGTTTGAAGCATAATATTCTTAGCATATCTCAATTGTGAGATAATGGTAATATTGTTGAGTTTTGTGCTAGTGAATGTCGTGTACTAGATGGAAATACAAGGGAAGTTATATTGGAAGGAAAACGTGTTAGAGGCGTTTACTTGACTAATCTTTGTGCCTTGCCAAGTCAAACATTATCTTGTATGAGCGCTTTAAAGAACGACTCATAGCTTTGGCATAAAAGATTAGGACATGTAAACTCTAGAACATTGAACACCCTTAGAAAACTCGATCTAGTAAATGACATTCCTAACATGAAATTCGACCTTAATAAATTGTGTGAAGATTGTGCTAAAGGAAAACAAGTTCGATCCTCCTTTAAATCCAAAAAGTTTTTTAGTACTTCAAAACCTCTTGAACTTCTTCACATTGATTTGTGTGGTCCTATGCGAATAAGAAGTATAGGTGGTAGTCGTTTCTTGTGTGTGATTGTTGATGATTATTCACGATTCGTTTGGCTTCTTTACTTAAGTTCTAAAGATGAAGCATTTGATAAATTTGTAATTTGGTTTAAAAAGGTCCAAAACAAATTTGATTTGAAACTCATATCTTTGAGATCCGACCATGGAACCGAATTTGAGAATTCGTCATTTCTTACATATTGTGATGAGCACAATATTAGCCATAACTTTTCCGCGCGTGCTACACCTCAACAAAATGGGGTTGTGGAGTGTATGAATCGCACTCTTGAAAACATGGCTAGGACTATGCTCATTAGTAGTAAAGTGCCAAAGAAGTTATGGGCCGAAGCCGTCAACACATCATGCCACATTTATAACCGTGTTATGATCCGGAAAATGCTTAATAAAACTCCCTACAAATTGCTTAAAGGAAGAAAGCCTAATTTATCCTATTTGAAATGCTTTGGAAGCAAATGCTTTGTTCACAACAATGGAAAGGATAATATGCGTAAATTTAATGCTCGTAGTGATGAGGCCGTTTTTGTTGGATATTCGGATCGTAGTAAGGCTTATAAAGTGTACAATAAACGAACTATGAAAATGGAAGAAAGTGTACATGTCATTTTTGATGAGTCTAGTCTTTTTCATTCTAATGAACAGGAAGAGGATGATGAAGATGAGGACTTTGAGCTTGGAATGATTCGACATTACATGAATGAAGTACATAACGAGGAAGAAACCATATCACAGTTGAATCCACTGTTGAATGGCTAGGTAGATCAAAATTCAGGGGGAATGAATCCACTTTCTGACCAAAATGAGGCTAGTACATCCAGGGGGAATGGGGAACCACATGAACTGAATGAACTGAAAGTCCTAGACCTCTAATTAGACTCCTCTAATTAGTTAATTAAATTACATTAACTTAATGATTTAGGATCTAGTTATCATGCATGCAAATATAAAAGCATAAAAGAAAAGATAAGACGAAAACATCCTTACATTGGGATTTTTCGGTTTAATATGGGCACAATAAGAACTCCTGCTTATTGTTCTTGAGCATGAAATTAAGTGGATGATCCTCCATAAAATAACCTCCAAAGTAGAAGGTCTCCTTCTTGTTGCACCCAAAACTAAACCCAAACTATCACTATATATTTAGACTAGAAAATATAGTGATAAGAAGAAACTAATATAAGTTTTATTACTACTTTAGTAATATTATGAATATTAGTTATGTGAGAGTTTAGAGAGAAGTTATGCTTAGAGAGATAAGCAAAAATAAGTGAAAAGGAACAAGTAGTGAAATGAACAACCAAAATGCTCTAAATAAGAGCACATGGCCGGCCCTCCTACTCAACATATGCCTTATTTTTGCTCAAAATAATCACATGCATAATGGTAGTGTGTAAGGGCGGTTATGATGATTAAAGTATGGAAAATATGTCACCATCAAATAGTTGATTGTGTGTTAGAAAAGAATAACACACAAGCTTCTTCCATGTGCTTAAAAAACCGGTCCATTATGCCCTATAATGGTCCATTTTGATTTTTGATATTTGTCCCACAAATACTTATTAATCATATGCTTAATTATCTAGTATAATCAAGTGTTAATTTGATCATAAAACAATTATATGACTCAAATATATATACTTAAATTTTAAGTGATATATTACCATTATATCAATATATAATGGATCCCACAATGCCCAGTTAATTTATTTTACAACTCCTTGTAAATATAATTAACTAATTACCTTTACCTCAAAATATATGCATTACCTCAACTAATTTAATGAATTAACGATTAATCACTAAATTAAATCTTATTTAATCGTATTAAAATAAGACATAAAATTTATTCAGTCAGTCATCGTATAATTGACTAATAAACTTAAGTGGAATGAGTTCCTAACTCAATTTCCAATAAACAACTCTCGTAACTAAAAGTACATATCAAATATATCTAATGCCCTAATTAAACTGTATCGTATACAAATAATTAGTATTCTATTTGGGTCTCATCCTATAGGTGTGACCTAAAGGGATCAGTGGATCACCGCCGTCATACGACAATAACGTCAAACTCTAGTCAGTCGAGCGTTACCGATTTACGTTAATCAACTGACGTGAAGTATCAAAATAAACTAATCATGCCACGTATATTCCAAATGAGATTTGTTATATAAATGCACTATTGTGGAGGACACTTACTCCAACATGAACAACCAGAAACGAACCCCCATTCAAACTCACCAAATGAACCAGATTTCACTGTGGAACCCACTGTGACATCAGAACCCGAAAATGCCTCAAGCTCACAAATCGTACCTAGAAAGTGGAAGCACCAATCATCTCACCCCCTCTCAAACTTAACCAGTGACCTGAACTCGGGAATAAAGACAAGAGCATCCCTCAATGATTTCTTTGCATTTCATGCGTTCCTCTCACAAACCGAACCGACAAATATCACCATGGTCGTTGAAGATGCGAATTGGGTGATAGAGATGCAAGAGGAACTTAATCAATTCAAGAGGAATGAGGTATGGCATCTTGTCCCTAGACCATCTGGTGTGACCATAATTGGTACCAAATGGGTCTTTCGCAATAAGCTTGATGATTCGGGTAATATCGTAAGGAATAAAGCTAGACTAGTGGTGCAAGGATTTAAACAACAAGAAGGTATTGACTACAATGAAACCTTCGCACCGGTAGCTAGGCTTGAAGCCATACGTATGTTAATAGCTTTTGCGGCTCACAAAGGCATCAAACTTTTTCAAATGGATGTCAAAACGGCTTTTCTAAATGGTTATTTAGAAGAGGAAGTCTTTGTTGCGCAACCACCGAGCTTTATGGATAATGATTTTCCAAACCATGTTTTTAAATTGGACAAAGCACTTCATGGTTTAAAACAGGTTCCAAGAGCTTGGTATTATCGCTTGTCCAAGTTTCTTTTAGAAAATGGTTTTGTGCCTGGATCGGTTGATAAAACATTATTCATAAATTCACAGTGCAATGAACTATTAATTGTGCAGATTTATGTCGATGACATTATTTTTGGTGCTACTAATGAACTCCTTTATTTGTACTTTTCGGAACTAATGAAATCTGAGTTTGAAATGAGTATGATGGGAGAACTTGGCTTCTTCCTTGGACTACAAATCAAGCAAACTCAAGATGGTGTGATGATTCATCAACAAAAGTATATAAAGGAGATATTAAGTAAGTTCGGAATGACTGACTCAAAACCATACTCAACACCTATGATATAATCCATTAAGCTTGACAAAGATGAGAATGGTACGAAAGTAGATGAAACGATGTATCGAGGTATAATCGGTTCATTACTTAATTTAACTGCAAGTCGTCCGGATATATTGTTTAGTGTATGTTTGTGTGCTCGTTTCCAAGCTAGTCCTAGAGAATCGTATTTCATGGCCGTCAAAAGAATTCTTAGGTACTTAGTTGGAACGCAAACACTGTATCTATGGTATCCCTCACATTGTCCTTTTGATCTTTTAGGGTACTAGGATGCGGATTACGCTAGAAGCGTCGTTGATAGAAAGAGCACGTCCGGAATTGCAACTTTCTTGGGTCCTTGTTTAATTTCATGGGCTTCAAAGAAACAAAACACCGTAGCTCTTTCCACCGCCGAAAGCGAGTATGTTAGTGCCGCATTATGTTGCGCGCAAGTTCTTGGGTTCAACAACAATTAAAAGACTATGGTATTGTATTCAATTTCACTCCTATATTTTGTGATAATACAAGTGCCATTAACATTTATAAGAACCTGATACAACACTCAAGGACTAAACACATTGACATAAAACATCACTTTTTACGTGATCATATGGAAAAAGGTCAAATCTGTCTTAACTTTTGTAGAACCGAAAATCAAATTGCCGATATTTTTACAAAACCGCTTGAAAGAGAACAATTCGTAAAACTTCGGTTGGAAATTGGGTTGTTGGATTGCGCATAATTCTATGAGTAGACGATTTGCCTCAATGATTGGTTAGAGTGGTTGATACATTTTAATGTGTACATATGTGATTAAGTGTGTTTTATTAACCATGTTTGAATGTTAATTAACAAGTATTATCATTTGTGTAATAATGTGACTTTCATAGAGCCAACAAAACAAGTCACCAAAATATCACATCGTCTTTCCTCCTTCCTCGGGCCTCAACCGTCCCACATATAGCCTCCCTCATACCTTCCATAACACTTACATTTATACTTGAAATAATGCCTCCCAAGAAAGCCCAAATCAAAACCGTCAAACAAATTCGGGATTCGTTAAAACCAAAGCCCACGAGTCCCTCTACATGTAGGTTGTAGTGTGATTATCAACGAAGTTGTAGAGAACATTGAGAAAGAAATGAAGGAAAATGAAAAAGTGTTTTGGTGATGAAGAAAACGAAGAGGAAAATGAGAAGAGAACTGAAACGGTAACCGAAAAAAGGAGATTGTTAAGGAAAAAGAAGTTGAATTTGAAAAAGGTAAAAAAAAAAATATAAAAAAAAAGGTGAAATAAAGATTGAGAAAAAGAAAATAAAAGGGAAAAACCGAGTTGAATGAGGAACAAATTAAGGAGTTGAATAATCTTTTTGGTGATGAAGATTTGTTCATTGATGGTGAGAAAACTGAATCGAAAGCAAAAAATCTGTCAAAAAAAAAAGGAAGTGTGAGGATGGGAAAAACAAGAGGTAGTGGAAGTTCGGATAGAAAATACGGAATTGAAGACTATTCTTACCGATCTTACCAAAGCCGGGAAAAACCGATAATAGATATGATGATTGATGAAGACGATGACATGTCCTAGACCTCTCGGCCCTACTCTCTTCTTAACCTATCTTTTTGTCTAATCAAGTCTTATATTATTTTGCTCATGGCTTTATGTTTGCTATGTTGTTTCATGAACTTGGTAGTATTTGTTTAATTCTCTTGAACTATGTGGTTTGTAAACTAACTTTGTCACTTTGTTGCATTAGAATGTTATTCTTCCTACTTGATGATGTCAAGAGGGGGAAGTTGTTAAAATTGTGTGTGTGTGTGATTCAATGACTCTTAGACTTGTGTTCACCGTAAATATGTTAGCTTAGCGATTTGAAATTCTACTTAAATAAGTATAAACTTGACCAAAGTACCTTGACCATGTATGCGTCTTATCTTGATCATGTTTTGACTTGTGATATGTTTAGACTTGTGAACCTTGACCATAGATTGAGGGGGAAGAACACATTCAATTTTATTTGTCTTGCCATCATCAAAGGGGGGAATTTTTGAGACCATTTCTAGATTAGATTGGTTGATGATGCCTTAAGACAAATTAATCTTATTGTTAATATAATGTGTGCCTCTTAAGTTTTAATCTTATAGCTATGGAAGCTCAACTAATCGTTCAAGGTTGCACAAGAAGATCAAGAGATGAAGATCGTCATTGTTAGAGTCATAGTGCTGTATAAGAGATCATTAAAATCGATTCATGCTAAGTACTTCAAAACTGACAGTGACACGTCACTGTGGTTTCCGGCTCTTAAATATTTCGGAAATGTTTTAACTCTTGAAAATTGTTTTCCAAACTTTTGATCAACACATTACATTGCTGAAAATTCTGGTTTGATCTTTATAATTGGAAGAAAGCTTTTAGTTGTCTTGGAGAAGAGGTAGCTTGCACAAAAAGATACTTGCCAAAAATGGGTTGTTTACTTTTTCTATATTTGGTGATGTTTATGGTCCCCATGAACACTACCATTTATGCTTTTTCTTGTTGAAAAAACTAACACTTATTTGTCTTAATGTGGGCTGCAAAATTAGGGTTACTAGTAAACTTGATTACTTATGCAAGAACTCATTTTGCTTGCATAAGGGGTCACGGTTTTGATGTGCCTCAATTAACCACCTTAATTGTTGTTCAAGCTTCAATTCTTTGATATTATTTTAACACTTGTACTTCATAGTAGTGTGTTATTTTTATTGTGAAGTACACTTTACCTTACACTATAAGTACCACACTTATTTCATTTGAACAAGTATGCAACAACAAAGATTTATAAGAAAAAAGACTTTGAGTTTTATTGAGTAAATTATCTTTGCAAAAACCGTTTTAACATTTCTTACTTAATTGTTTTGCAAAATATTTTTCTTAAGTCTTTTACAAAGAGTTAGCTCGTTGCAACAAAGCATGTATTGTGTTCGATGATCTCGTGTTAGTACTTAATCGTTTTCTCCACCGTTCATTTTGTGAACATTTTGAGAAACACAAGTCTTGTAACAAACGAGTAGAACAGGTCTTAAGATAGAGTTATCTTGAGCAACTAACAACTCGAAAGAGTTGGGAAGTCTCTTGGCAGAGTAGCCTTGAGCAATAACAACTCGAAAGAGTTGGGGAAGTCTCTTAGCGGAGTAGCTTTGAGCATAAGTCTTGGTGCGGAGTAGCATTGAGCAAATAACAACCGGAGTAGGTTGGGGAGTTGTTTTATTATTCGGGGTCTTTGTTTGTATGAGTTTACTTCAAAGATGTTTAATAAGATAACGTTGGATGTAGGTCGCGGAGTAGTGACCGAACCAATTTAAAAAACATCCTTGAGTTTTGTCTATTTCGTTTTTTATATTTCCGCTGCACTCTGAATTCACTGTTGATTCCACTGTGACATTTACATGCTGAATCGTTGTTGAATATTTCTAACTTTCTAGTTCTAAGTGTCAACTTCTCCTTTCTTCTAAGTAGTGTCTTAGTGATAATAGAGTGTTTAAAGAAGTTTTAATTAAACTTAAAATTTTAAATAGTCATCTAATTCACCCCCTCCCCCTCTTAGGTGATCTCGCCCTTGACTCTTCAATATTGTTTATAAAAATAAAGTCATGAATTTAACGAATATCAGAGTAATTTGTTTTCCGGATTTTTTAGTATGAAATTTCCCTATACAACATATATTATTTATAAATTAAACCAAACATTTTCAATTTATAAACTAGATTTATTCGTAAACGGAAATCAAATTATTTTAAAAAAATAATTTTAATGAAAATCTAAGAATGAAGGAGAGATATTAATTAATTATGATGAAGGTATGGAGGAGAGAGAGTGATTAATTAGTAGGAAAAAATGTAGGGCCCATAGATTTTTTGTTCCATTAAACTCATTTGTCAATAGGAGACCTTCAAATGATTCCCGCTTTATATATAGTAGATTAGTGAGTAGTTTCTCACTAGGTTTCGATTAATCCGTAACATGCCAAGCTTATTCGATTGAATCCCATAATTAATTAGTTGTTGGGTAGTTAATTGGGTTAATTAAATGATTTGACTTTTATTATGTTCTATTTGGGATTTTTTTTTACTTTTGACCCTTGACCGTCGACGGGAGTTGGCTAGGTTGAGAGTCGGCTCACCCCATCTAGACTAGTTGTCGACTTAGGTTGAACCCGAGATTAGAGGGAGAACCTAAGGAGGGTGCCTTTAATTGTCGGTTTGAACTTTACCTTTGGGAAAAGGATTGGGATGACCGGGAAGATAACGTGGATTATTGACCTCAGCCTTTGTCGGGCTACATGAGAATGGGCCCGTTTTAGTGGACCTTGGCCTAGCGTAAGGTATTCCAACTCACGAACCTGGGAGGGAGGTGATCGGGATAGCTACCGTCCTAACGCGAACCCGGGAGGGAGGTGTTAGGTGACCTAGAGGCGTTTTCCCCCAAACTATTACCCCATTGACTTGTTCACGGGATTCATGGGAATAAATAAGGTGTATTAGTGGAGAAAATCGGACCCTGGACCTTTCTTTATCATTTAATCCGCTATTTCTATTACTTATTTAGTTACTCTAATGGACTTAGCTAGTTATTATTTTAGAGATTGGCTTAATTTCTACCACTTATTGAGTTGCGTAGCTAGCTTGTAATTTGAGACGTGTTAGTACTCGACCTTGACCTCCCTGTGGATCGACCTCGACTACCGCTACTACATTAGCTTAGTTGAGTTTATAAATTTGTTTTGACCGAGGGAAGGCGATAAAATTCCCGCGTCAGTTATGGTGCTAAACACGATCCGTTTGTTTGAATAGGCATGCTTGAAGATGTTAAAGGGTAAAATGTAACTCGTCAATCTGATCAGCGTGGATTTGGGTTAACTGTAATCGGGATCGTCCTAAAGAAGTGCTGGAAATGAACAAATCAGAGCAGTGTCAGTCAGCCCATTGGGGCGCGAGCCTATAGGCGATGCAGAGGGGTCTGCTTAAACTTGACATGTTGAAAACGGGAGATTCTTTGGGGCGCGAGCCATCAGGCGGCCCCTAATTAAGTGCCTCCCTGGTTGTTTAAAAAGATGTAAAAACCACTTTAAAAGGCTATCAATAAAACTGCTTTTGTTGAAAAGGTCGTTAAGACCGCTTTTATTGAAATGGTCGTTGAGACCGCCTTTGTGCTAATTTTTTAAATATCACTCGGAATATTTACAATTATGTTGGTAATAATAGTCGTCGGATTCAGATTTGCAAGCATGGCATGAACAATTTGTAAATAAAAGTGTAAAATGTATATGCTTGCCCGTTTCGTAACGGTACTCGAATTAAATCGACATGGCACATATGTTATGGAAGGATGACTTATGATATGGTCAATATTAACCTGCAAATAAAATAAAGTGAAATATTAATGTTTGATAGGAACTAATAATAATGTTAAGTTCATTACTTTGTAATTAATCAAAACTCGTCATTGTAGTCGGATTAAACCAACATGGTATAAGGAACTAAAGATGATTATGAACGTTACTAAAATGCTTGCAAGTGCAAATGAACGAAGAAAAATGATGAATAAAATAAATTGGTTTTTAATTGCCCATCAATTTTTAATTAACCAACAATATCATCGAGTCACGGAACAAACCGTCATGCTATGAGGAAACAAGGATGATTTGAAAGTCCATAGACCTTAATTAGACTCTTCTAATTAGTTGCTAAATTACTTGTTAATTTAGTATTTAATGATCTATGTAACATGCATGCAAATATAAAGACATTTATATATAAGAAGAAATTTCCTCACATTGATATGGAAATTATATGGGCACAACAAGAACTCCTTCTTGTTGTTCTTGAGCTATAAATATGGATGAACACAAGTAATCTCCAAAGTAGAAGACCTCCTCTAAGTTGCACCAAGATGAACCCAAATAATCTACCCTTATTATTAACTAGATAATGAGATAGATATTATACTACTAATATTAGACTATATTACTACATTAGTAATACTTAGGAAATATTAGTATATGAGAGTTTTTAGTGAGATGAAGGATTTTAGAGAGAAGTAAGGAAAATAAGCATAAAATGAAGTAGTTTTATAATGAACAACAATTGTTCATTATATAGCCAAATTGGCCGGACCACTTAGTCCAAAAATGGACTCTTATTTTGTTTAATTTGATCACATGCATTAGAGTGGAGTGTTGTAGTATAAGTGATGATTGTTTTCAACTTATTATGTCACTTTCAATTAGTAACTAAAGAGTATAAACAAGAACAACAATCATCACCATTCTAACTACAATCCAACCGGCCACAATGGCCTAGTTTGGTCCATTTTGATTTTTGATATTTGTCTCACAAATACTTATTGATCATATGGTTAATTATCTTGTATAATTACGTGTTAATTTGATCATATAACAATTATATGACTCAATTAAATAAATAATATGTACTTAACATTTTAAGTAATATTTTTACCATTATATCAATATATAATGGGTCCCACAATGCTTAGTTAATTTATTTTACAACTCCTTGTAAATATAATTAACTAATTACCTCTATCTCAAAACCTCAACTAATTTAGTAATTTAACGATTAATTACTAAGTTAAATCTTATTTAATCGTATTAAAATAAGATATAAATTTATCAGTCAATTATCGAATAATTGAAAAATAAGTTTAATCGAATTTGAGTTCTTAACTCAATTTCTAACAATTAACTCTCGTACATATCGAATATATGTAATGTACTAATTAACTGTATCGTCTACAAATAATTAGTTACTATTTGGATTTCATCCTTTAGGTGTGACCGAAAGGGATCAGTTGATCACCGCCGTCAAACGACAATAACGTCAAACTCTAGTTAGCCAACCGTTATTGATTTACGTTAATCAACTGACTAATCATATATATAGTCAATAATTATCCCAATTATATTCCTTTATAAGATTTATTATGTGGCGCACTATTGTGGAGGACACCTACTCCAACAATCTCCCACTTGTCTGACACAAGTGTGCGTCACCGATTCTCTTGTCTCTTTATCACATCTCCCACTCAACGCAAGTGTTCCCTCAGGTCGCACTTGCTATTGGACAAATCTAAGAGTGGTTTTCCTCAGAATAGGGAGAGTAACTGTCTGCCGGAAAATCTACCATAGATCTCTTTCCGAGCGTGGCCACGCATTTCCAGTACTACTCCTCGAGTGGCCTAAAGATGTTTTTACACAACGTGGGTGGACAATTCCTGTTGATCCATCTACTCTGTATGATGCCGATCACCATGATCCAGAAGAAGTACATCGGCCTCCTTTTACGGCACGACCTAGAACATCAACCAAAACCAATCGGAAACTGCACCGACTCAGATAGACGGTCGCCAGTCAAAAGAATCGACTTATAGGAATAAGATAGAAGACCCTGCCACGACCAGGCATCAAATAATTGATTTAAGGGTCTCTAAAATGTCACTGTCCGACAGAGTGTCATACAGTCTGTCTATGTAAACGACCAGTCATCTCCATGACCCCATGGTGCTGAACCAACCATCGATCGACTTACAATCTAGTCACTTCGAGACGTCA
>JAIUZE010002975.1:0-13592 GCA_022085475.1 Heliosperma pusillum | reverse complement strand
CCATTATATCTATATATAATGGGTCCAACAATGCTTGGTTAATTTATTTTACAACTCCTTGTAAATATAATTAACTAATTACCTCTATCTCAAAACCTCAACTAATTTAGTAATTTAACGATTAATTACTAAGTTAAATCTTATTTAGTCATATTAAAATAAGATATAAATTTATTAGTCAATTATCGCATAATTGAAAAATAAACTTAATCGAATTTGAGTTCTTAACTCAATTTCTAACAATTAACTCTCGTACATATCAAATATATGTAATGGACTAATTAACTGTATATATACAATAATTAGTTACTATTTGGATTTCATCCTATAGGTGTGACCGAAAGCCGCCGTTCTAATGACAATAACGTCAAACTCTAGTCAGCCAACCGTTATTGATTTACGTTAATCAACTGACTAATCATATATATAGTCAATAAATATCCCAATTATATTCCTTAATGAGATTTATTAAGTGGCGCACTATTGTGGAGGACACCTACTCCAACATCCCCTCCTCAATAATACAAGGACAATGATCAAAATCCCCTTCAGGTCCATAATGAGCATAGTACTCTGGCTTATTCCTCACCCAACTCTCATTCACTAACACCCTATCAATCCTAGTGAACACTCTAGTACCACTAGGCTGCTTATTATTCCAGGTAAAGAATGCACCTAGAGTTTTGATGTCTTGTAGGTCACTAAGATTAATAGCTCGCTGAAAAGGTTGGATCTCTGCATCCCTCACAGGAAGACCAATCTTCTCATCAGCATGTAACACATTATTGAAATCACCCAAGACCAGCCAAGGTTCCCCTCTTCTCATCCTTATTATGGCCTCCCAAAGAGGAGCACGATCTTCAGGTTTATTAAAACTACACACAAAATTTATAAAAAACTTACTACTATCATCATTTTTATTCACCTCTAGGTGAATAAACTGATCAGACATGTCCATGATGACTTCAGAGTAACTTCAGGCAAATTCCTAGGACATGTCGTTAGTCAGAGGGGAATAGAAATTGATCCATCCAAGTTCAAAGCCTTAATCGAAATGCCACAACCTTAAACAGAGAAGGAAGTTAGAGGTTTCCTAGGCAAAGTATAGTACATGAGTCGATTCATATCGAAACTCACTATGATTTGTGAACATATTTTTCAAAAAGTTAAAGAAAACAGATCATACCATGTGGGATGATGATTGCCAAAAGGCATTCGAAAGAATCAAGGAGGTATTAGCAAAACCACCAGTGATACTGCCTCCCCAACGAGATCAACCTCTTGGTTTATATCTGACAGTCATAGAAACGGCCATGGGGGCTATGCTTGCACAAACTGTTTGGAAAGAAGAAAGAGCCATCTACTACCTTTGTAAGAAGTTCTTAGAATATGAGTGCAAATACACACCTCTTGAAAAGACATGCCTCGCTCTTGTGTGGGCAACAAAGAAGCGACGTCATTACATGCTTAGCTACTCAGTAAAGGTGTACTCCAAAATGGACCCCATCAAATACCTCTTTGAGAAACTCGTCCTCAACGGACGTCTAGCAAGATGGACCTTAATGCTCTCAGAGTTCGATCTCAAATATGTACCTCTGAAAGTCATAAAAGGATGTGCCGTTGCTGAGTTTTTCGCAGACAATCCTATCAGCGACACCCAAGCGATAGACATGTGGTCATTAAGAATTCACAGACAATCCTTATCGGTTTACAAGCGGCAGTCAGTCTAGGCATTAAGAATCTTTGAGTTCACGGAGACTCCTCCTTGATAATCAAGCAGGTCACGGGATCATGGAAAATTCAGAGTGAAAGTCTAGCACCCTATCAGGCTAGGATAGATCAAGTTGCCCAGTTCTTTGATCATGTCAATTATCTACATCTACCTCGTGAAGGAAATCGATTTGCAGACGCTCTTGCGAAACATGTAGCCTAGATCAACATGCCAGACATCATGATCAAAATGCCTATATGTATCGAACGACGCTCAGAACCGGCCTATATGTACCAACTTACAGATGAAGAAGAGAATCTAGAGGAACCCTGGTTCAAAGCCATTATAAACTTCAAACTCAACGGTACATACCCACCAGAGATAGATAAGAGGGGACAACGCGCCTTACTATCCTCTCAATACCTCCTTATGCAAGGAGAATTGTACAGACGAACACCTCTTGGTGTTGTCTTGCGATGCCTTGATCGTTCACATGCACAAAAAGTAATGGAAGAAGAACATGATGGAGAATGCAATCCTCACATGAGCGGGCCCATGATGGCAAAGAAAATCACACGTCTAGGATATTAATGGACGACTATGGAGTCAAATTGTATTAAATAAGTCATACACTGCCACAATTGCCAAATCTTCGGGAATGTTCCGCATGTTCCTCCCTCGTTGCTTTACACCATGACCTCTCCTTGGACAATTTATGCTTGGGGAATCGACATCATTGGAAAGATCACTCCAGCTGGAACAGGAGGTCACTGTTTCATTTTGGTGGCTATCGACTATTTCACCAAATAGGTTAAAGCAGCATCCTACACTAGTCTTACTGCTAAAAATGTGGCAACGTTCATACAAACCAATATCATCTGTCAATATGGTAACCCACACGAAATCATCAGTGTCAATGGATCACACTTCCAAGCAGAGACTGAGCAGTTGCTAGCCAAATACAAGATCAAGGATCATCATTCCTCGCCCTATCGACCTCAAACTAATGGCGCGGTAGAAACAACTAATAAGAATGTCGTCACAATCCTCAAGAAAATGACCGTCAATTACCGTTATTGGCCAAGCAAGATACCCTTCGCATTGTGAGGCTATCACACTTCAGTTAGGACACCAACTGGGGCCACTCCTTTCTACTTAACCTATGGAATGGAAGTTGTACTACCAGTAGAGCTAGAAATCCCATCTCTGCGTATTCTCTTAGAAAGTCATATTACAGAAGCTGATTGGAAGAGGGATAGGTATGATGAACTCGTTCTCTTGGACGAACGTAGACTACATGCATTACACAATGTACAGACATACCAAGCACGTATCAAACAAGCATTCAACAAACGAGTTAAACCCAGAAACATCAAAGAAGGGGATTTAGTGCTCAGATCAGTCAGACGTCTCTTACGTGTCGATCCACGAGGAAAGTTCAAACCTACCTGGGCTAGACCTTTCTTAGTCAAATCCATATTCTCACGGGGTGCAGTTAAAATCACATACCTAGACGGGAATGAATTCGCTAACCGTACCAACCTAGACCAGTTGAAACGATATTACCCTTAGCCTGCACTAGGAAAATGCGTCTCGCGCAACCCCACGTGTCGCTCATGCGACACGGAATAAAACCGGCCCCATGCCAGTTGAATTTAATGTCGCTATGATCTTGCACTTTCACATTTGGATAATCCTCATGTCATCAAATAAATCAAATTGTGTTTCTTTTAGGAGTAAGCAAGGCACACACCGCCTTTTTCTAAGTTCATTACAAGCTCTTGCTTCGAACAATTATTCTTTTGCATTTTCTCGAACTACGCGCAAGGTTTGATTTCATTTTTTCTAATGAATACGTAGGCAATCCTTCACATGATTCAACCCGCTATTATTTTGAAATGTGAATAAAAGGACATTTGCATTTGCATTTGAAATTCGACAAGAATAATAGAGAAAGAAAAAACTCATGAGTTTCTTAACTAACTTAATCTTTCTTCATTATTCCCAAAATACTAATAATATCTCATACATATAAACAAATGCTGAAATAAAAAGTTAAGGCTAGGATTCTAAAAATCCCGTCATCTATTACAACAAATAATAATACTAAATAATAAAACTGACTAAGGCTATTCTTCCATCTTCCCCTTGCATTTGTCCCCTTTCTCACACTTCTGGTCTTGACCGCGAGCCGGACGCTCCTGCGTTACCTCAGACCTAATCACCAACGGTCTTTCTTGAGGTCTAGCCTTACCGTGTCTATCTATCACCACCCTTGTAGCATGATTAGTCCTCAACCTCTTCGCTGGATGCATGACTAGTAATTCGGCTTCTTCCTCGCCTTCAGTCAGATATTTGGACTTCTCTTTACCGCTTTCATAGATCTTACAGTCCACATGTTCACGTTTCCTTAGCTTCTCGCGCTCTTGTGGAGTAATAGCCTTCCTCCATCGCAAATATGAGCCAGATACCCATAGGGAGCCAACAGGAACGGGTATGAACCACATATTCCTTTGTACCCATCTCGTGGCCCACTCCCTAGAAGACTCTGCGGTATGAGCCAAGGCAGTCTGAGGAATAGTGTCAAGAAACGAAAACAAAAAAAGACGAAAAAAAACAAAGACAAAAAAAAAGAAAAACAAAAAAAAACAAAGAAAAAAGAAGACAAAAAGAAGGAAGGGAAAGAAAGGAAGGGTTCTTACCTACAAGACGATAAGACTCCCCAGATATGGAAGCTCTCGATTAGCCTTTCTGTTATCAAGGCCAAGGATAATCTCTCCAAACAAAGGCAAGATGGGCTCTTGTGCAGCTCCATTTGTTCCACCAAACTCAAGAAAAGGCGATCCCCTCTCATCTCCTTGTCAATGTGCCCTTGGAAAATATAGCAATGTAAAAGGAAAACCCAAAGGCCCTACGCCTCGCAACATATGATAAAGAAGGGTCTTCCCTATTTATGAATCGCTCTATAAAATCATGCCTACGGACACCCTTTGAGGTAACATATCGATCTACCTCAGCTTTAGTCAATCCAAGGAGGTCCCTGAATTTATTCTTATACCCTTGGGAGTTAAGGGGTATAACAGGAGCATCTTATGGGTCCCAACCCCCAATGGCACCTACTTCTTCAATGAAGGGACAAATATCGCCTCCAGAAAAGGCAAATACATAAAAATTGGGGTCCCATTACTCAAGACAATCATCTAAGAACAGTCTTACTACTTTCACCAATTTTAAATTCAAGATTGTCCCTAGATTGTAGGCACCCATGTTATGTTTCTCAAATGGGTGACCTCATTTGCCTATTCTTTGAGGCGGTTCTCAAAGGCATCCATTATATTGAAAATTTTTGAGATTAGATTTTTTTTATGTGGGAGACGAATTGTTGGAAGAATTGTATTAATAAAACCTTCAATCGAGGTCGCTATATATACTATTCGTCTTTTCCTAATTTTAACCGGGTCTGATCTGCCCAGGAAATGACGCAGCAACAGTTGCGCCCTTTCAAAGAGTCGCAGCTCTTGCTGCACCTCTTCCTCAAGTTCTTTCTCAGATTTCCAGCTTGTGCACCTTCCTACTTCATGTTCGTCTATGATATCCTATTCTTGTAGGATATGGGTTTAGCAAATATGCCGAGTTACTTAGGTTTTTGGATTTCCTAATCCTAGCCGGGTTCGGTTTTCTAGACGATAATCGACACTTTCGCCAATTACGCACACTTATTCATTTTCTTCTTTTTTCTTTTCTTAGGAAAATCATTTCGTTTCCGTTTTTTCTAAACTTATATATTTCTTTTCATTTCGTTTTTTAGGGGGTAACCCTCCCCACTGTCGATCATATTTTTTACATTTTTTTACATTTTTTCGCATTTTGTCATATTCACGCACTCATTTCGCGCTAGTTTAGGCTACCGATACGTCACATGTAAAACGTTTAATTAGATTATTTGTTATATAATACATGTAATTTATGTCAATTTTATGTAAATTCCGGCAGCATGACGGCAGAAACCGTCAGCTACCAAACCTGTCTTTAAGCTAACCTGCAGAAACAGAAGACATCCTCCAGCAAAGGCACTCAGGCCGTTGTAACATAGTAAAAATAGGAATACATACACAAGACTGGGGGCTCTCGCCCTAAAATCAAATCCAAAACTGGGGGCTTTCGCCCGGGAAAACAAATCCAAATGTACAACAAATACAAAACAAACATCCAAAGTCTAAGAACAAAACAAAGACGGATAATCCTCATCGCCAGTAAGCCCAGCAAAAATCTTGAGGGCAGCAATCTCGGCATCCCGGGCCTCCAGCTCCCTCAACAAACGAGCTATCTCCTCTCGAGACTCTGCTGTCTCCGCCCGAGACTCTACCAGCTCACGCTCCAAGGCTCTCTGCAGAAGAAATGCCTCATTTCAGTCAACCATTTCGTGTCAAATATACAAAATGCAACAATAAATGAAAAGGGAATGATAGTTTTCTACCTGTCGGTCCCAGCCACCTACAAGTGCCTCGACGGCAGCCCGCAACCGGTTAGCCACCCTCCACGGCGCAATATGACGAGATGGGGCCACCTACATTCAAATACAAATAAAGGTTAAAGCAAATGCATTCCTATGCAACAAAGTCGGTCATGGATTGGAAGCTCACCCTCCTGACGAGGTGCTCCCACTCCTCCGAACCAGCATCAGTCACCGTCCCGCTGAACTCACGAAGCTCTGAGACTGTCGTCAAGCCAGCCGCGTCCGTGTACTCGATCACCTCGGGGTAAGCTGGGGGCTCGTTGACCGCCACCTCTATCTCCTGCAAAGATCAAATGGTTCATCAAACAAGTAATTTATCATTTCTCAAAATTCAATATAACAAAGAAGCAAGCAATGCTTACCATGATCGGCCAGTACGCCTATCTCCGACAAATGAACCCTGAGTAATCCTCACCAGGAAGGAGGAGGGTGTTCCCACTCGCGCCAGCCAAGTCGGCCCATCTCTCCGCGTCAGAAGGGTCCCTAAATATCGACCCTGGATGGGGACCGTGAAAGCATCTCGAGAGCACTGCAGAGTCAAACGCTCGCCCAAGTATCACACGGGTCCCATGGGCGTCCTCAGCAACAACCGAATCGAGCTCCTAGGACGAAGGAGCTCAACCACGAAATCAGATGCATCCGGGTAGTCAACCCAAGGCCTCAGAACCCATTAAAACAAAGAAAGGAAGGGGTCATTCCTATGATCCAGTTCTAGATGACGATAAGACGAAGGATCATTCCTTATGATCTCTCTCCAAAATGAAAAACATAAAAAAGAAAGCAGTCGGAGGTACTTACGTGCTCCAGTTGCAAGGCATTCACGCCCCTCCTACATACATTTTAAGAAGAACGCTGACCCTTCTTACGGCACACCACCCAGTCTCTCACAATAGGATACGCCCTCGGCTCAGGCTCCGTAGTCCTCTTGGGCGCGAAGCTCGGGAAGTAGGAGTACACCCACGCGTGCAAAACGGTGATAACGGTATCAACGTCAAAATCAAATATTGATCTTTCAATCAAAATAAAGTTCAAAACAAGGTTCATACCTCTAGCAAGAGTCCAGGACCGACTGTAGCAGGATAAGTCCCCTTCTCTATCAGCTCCGGCCTAACCATGGCTCTCATATAACGAGTGGGAACTGCAAAGACGGGAGTAACCTAGTCCCAGCGACCGAGGCTACTCAAGTCGGAAAGGAAAGGAAGAAGCTTCGTCGATATCATATCCCCCTTGTGCTAAGCGTATTGACATCTACGTGCTTGATCAATCGACCACGTAAGCTCAGATCCTTCTGGGTTCCCGTCACGTTTGCATTTGACCTACCAATTTTACCAACTCAACAATAATCACTTTCGATCCTCTTACGAGGACACTTTCTTTAACTTCGAGTCGAGCTGTCGTTAAAACGTTATCTGTAGTTCATATCTCGTTTCGTCAACATGTAAGTCTGAGGGTGTTAAATCCCGTCTTTTTTATTGTATTGTTTATTGTATTTATTTTATCTAATGTAAGATTCATGTCGGAAGTATGTCAAAACCTTTTCAAAACTTCTTTTAATTAGTCTCTTCTTTGTATAATAAGTCATCTTTTATCATAGTTTTTCATATTTAGATTTTAATCCTTGACTTAGATCCCTAATAGTCGATATTAGTGGGTTTAATTCTTGTAATTTAATCTATTAAATCATCTTTATTAGACTTGTAGATCATTAATAAACCGTAAATACACAAACAAATACTAAGTGATTGCGATTCTGGCTTCACAACCAGAACCCACCTCTGGAACAGACACATAGAGTGATGCGCCTCTTCCAGAGGATGCATCACCTGTTGCGCCTGTTCTGGGTTGGATTCCGTCTCTGATCTTCCTAATTCGGTTCGACGTAGCTTAATTATGCAATTTATCGATTATTAATTCTAGTATCGCTGCTAATCAGTTCGTTTAATTGTCTAATTCTTTTCCTTTTCTTTAAATTTTTCTTTGGGGTATATTTCCGACATAGATCCCGAGATCCGTTGTAATCTATTTAATTATTTTATAGCTTTATTTAATCATTGTATTGTATGATTTAATTGTCTTTCACATGCAATCGATTCTAATTCCTATTTCGACACAATTGGATGCTAAATTACATGTTCACCGACATAGTCTAAGTTCACATGCTAGGATTAAAACGTGGATGTTGTATTGCATGCATATAAGCGACTACATATCGAGTACAAAAGAGTTTCACTAATCATTAGTAGAGGCCGCCATCGAGGCGGGCGGGATTAGGTGTTCAAGTAAAGAACTTCCTAATACATAATCTCACCCCTTACTCCAGATCTCTGTGAACATCTGTGTTAATTGGCATCAAAGAGAGTCATTCTAGACATAGAATGCTAAGGGTAACGAGTTCTTAATGTTCATGTCATCGCTTTATGTCTTGACATGGCATAACGTATTCAAACGGTTCCAACTTCCAACAAAAGTTGGGGGCGACTCCAGAAATGTGTATTTCTATGCTTGTCCCTCGTTTCTCCATCTGTGGTTCCTTGTGCCACTACGCTTTGGAAAGGATCGCGAATCCGTGTATCGCACTCCCCCGCTAGGTGGATGACCCAGGTATTCCGGACCACAGGCTCACCGCACGGTCGCTGGGTCGCTCCAATACCGTTTATAACAACCCTACCCATTACCGTCGTAACACAACCCCAATAAGATGGGATGTGCACCTTTGGGCCTTAATTTGTCCTCACTTAAGCCCAAAAGCACAAGACCTTGTTACTAAGTGATGGGTGAAATCTCTTATAAACTTCTCATAACCTCCATATTTTTCCCATGTGGGACAACTTTTCTCACATCTCATGGGGTGTTACATCAACACCACCAAGTTTCCATCAATTTGAGACTTACAAGATACAATTCAATAATTAAATATATTGTAGTCATAGATTCTATACTAGCATCTACACAAGAACTCATCTTTCACATGGAAACTAGCCTAAAACACAAAGAAAAGCTCATAAAATGTGATACCGGTTAACCCGTCAACATTACCTTATTAGCACTCCAATTAAGCAATCCTTAAGTAAGCTAGTGATACCAACAGATTCCCTTTACCCAACTCTTTAAAATTCACCCTTGACGAAAATTAATATGATTAGAAGGCATAACCGAATTATGGAAAACCGTCTTTAAAAAAAGTTAAAAATTTCAATCTTTTATTTGCTAGAAATGAGGAGGATGGTGAGAGGATTTCGAAATACTAAACGAAATTGAATTCTGTTAACTTAAGTTTAGATCTAAAAGGTGGGTTTTGTAAAAAGTTGGAGGAATATGAGAATTTATGGTATGAAAAGAAAGAGGATAATGAGAGGAGAAGAATAATGTAAAAATCGTGAAGTTTCGTTGAAAGACGAAGAAATGACTTCCGTCTTAAGCTTTTTAGTAATGGAGGTAATGAGTTGGTGAGGAAGACGAAGGTGATAAAAAGTTGCTAAAAATTATAAGGGTGAAAGTGGAGTTTTATGGTGGTTTGTTTTGAGAAGGTGAGTAGTAGTTTCAAGGTGAGTATTTACCTACAAGGATTTTCGAGTAGAGTCCGATTATGGGTTCATAACGGACTAAAATATGATGATTTCTACCCAACAAAACTAAATTCAATTTAACATTAATTTAAAGCTACGAAATCATAATGATCAATTTAAAAATCTTTTAACCAATAAAAGTAAAAGAGAATTTTATAAAATTAACGACTTTAGTAAATCTCCATTATTATAAAATCGGGTGTGTTACAATGGGCTTAGTCGAATACAGGTCAGGTTATGTTTTGAATTAGAGTCAGAATACGTGCCAAGAAATAGTTTGTAACACTTTTATTTTACCATTTTTAAAATAAACAATATTATAAAAATTAAGGTATACTTAATATTAACATTTTAATCTTATTAAATGGCGAGATTAGTTATATTGACACAATTATAAAAATTAAGTTAGTTTAATAATTTTTTTACCTTTTCATTCCAAATATACCATAAATATTAATATTTTAATAAGAATCATTTCAACCTAAATACAAAAAATGGGTCCACGTCATCATTTCAATAATTTTTAATAAACCCAAGCTTCTCGCTATCTCACATAGCGACTACCAAGCTATTTAGCCATATTGCAATGCACCTTGACACATTACCTTTATCGTCTCCATTCTCCTTTCTACGACCATTAAACAACGAACGAACACTACCATTCTCTTCCTCATACTTCCCTTAACAAATACACGTCTTTTTCTAAGTGGGTAGCCTCGTTGTTTGCACATGAAACACCCTGCAATATCGCCGTCAACAAAACGACTTCCGCGATTTCGGTTTCGCTTATTCGTCGAATTTGTTTCGTTGGTAGTGGTTGTTCGTTGTTTGGTGGCCGGGGTAAGGAGAATGAAGACGATGAAGGTAGTGTCTCAAGGCGCTTTGCGATATGGCAAAATAGCTTGGTTGTCGCTATGTGAAACAACGAGAAGCTTAGGTTTTATTATAAAAAAAATTGAAATGATGACATAGATCCAATTTGTGTAATTAGTTTGAAATGGACCTTAGTTGGGTAAATACTTTGATTTTGGTCCCTATTTGAGGAAAAAATTCTAATCCAATCAAGGAACTATTTTTAAGTGTAAAAGTCTGATACGCCGAATCAATATATATATATCTATATATATATATAATATATATATATATATATATATATATATATAGGGTCAGGATCCGGTGAGAACCACTAACATAATGAGAACCGTGAGAACTCTCACTAAATCTCCACCAAATCTTGTTTCGAAAGTTTTGATGGATCATTTACCATTAGTTTAGTTTATTCAATCAAAATATTTGCAGTAACTAAACAAAATTTATTGATTATATTAAAAATTATGTACTTAGTGTACATAAATTCAATTTGTACACTAAAATTACTCTAAATGCGTGAAAACGAGTACTAGGTGCACGAAAATTGCTACATGCATGAAAACAGTTACTAGGTGCATGAAAATATTAGGCTCTAGATGCATTAAAATGAGCACTAGGTGCATGAAAATTGTTAGATACATGAAACTGACTACTAGGTGCATGAAAATTAATAAATCGTATTTCACCTCAATTTCCATCAGTAACTTATATATTTTTCGACCAAGATGTATTTTACCTGGCCATAAAATTCTACGCCGAACCCAAAAATGTCCTTATTTTTTAAAAATAAATTTCCTAAGGCGGAGTTCTCACGGTTCTCATTATCTTAGTGGTTCTCACCGGATCCCAATTCTATATATATATATATAGAGAGAGAGAGAGAGAGAGTGAAAGGTTCAAATGAGTCCCTCATATATTTTGAGTCCCTAAGTCCTTCTATGAGCCCTTAGATCTTTCAATGTGGGTGGTTGAGATTCAAAGCAAAAAACAACCATTACACTAATCTATTACTTATACACTAATTAATTTTCTTTCTCTCTCTAGCTTAAAGTTAATGACATTTTATCATTTTTAGGGTGTAACTTTTGTCTTCAAGTGTAAATTTTGTTTTTCTATAAGTATACGGTTTTACAAGTGTAACTTTGATCTTTTACGAGTGTAACTTTTATCCAAAAAAGTGTAACTTTATACTAAAAACTGTTTTTAAGACACGGTTTTGACATTTTACGTAATTTTTTAGTGTAACTTTAGCCTTTTACGAGTGTAACTTTAATCCAAAATAATGTAACTTTATACTAAAAAGCGATTTTAAGACATATTTTTTAAATTTTACGTGTTTTTAGAGTGTAACTTTAGCCCTATACAAGTGTAACTTTAATTCAAAAGAGTTTAACTTTATACTAAAAGTGATTTTAAGACAAGTTTTTGACATTTTACGTATTTTTAGAGTGTAACTTTAGCCCTTAGCATGTGTAACTTTAATCCAAAATAGTCTAACTTTGTACTAAAAAGTGATTTTAAGACAAGTTTTTGACATTTTACGTATTTTTAGAGTGTAATTTTAGCCCTTAGCAAGTGTAACTTTAATCCAAAATAGTCTAACTTTGTACTAAAAAGTGATTTTAAGACAAGTTTTTGACATTCTACGTATTTTTAGAGTGTAACTTTAGCCCTTAGCAAGTGTAACTTTAATCCAAAATAGTCTTACTTTGTACTAAAAAGTGATTTTAAGACAAGTTTTTGACATATTACGTATTTTTAGAGTGTAACTTTAGCCCTTAGCAAGTGTAACTTTAATCCAAAATAGTCTAACTTTGTACTAAAAAGTGATTTTAAGACAAGTTTTTGACATTTTACGTATTTTTAGAGTGTAACTTTAACCTTTTACAAGTGTAACTTTAATCTAAAATAATGTAATTTCATACTAAAAATTGATTTTGTGATAAGTTTTTGATATTTTACGTATTTTTATAGTGTAACTTAAGTCTTTTACAAGTATAACTGTAATCCTTAATAATGTAATCTTATTTTCACAAATAATTTTATGTCATTTTAAAACAAGTTAATGACATTTTCGTATTTTTATAGTGTGACTTTAACCTTTTACAAGTGTAACTTTAATCATTAGTAGTGTTATTTTATTTTACCAAGTAATTTATGGCATCTTATTTTGAAAATACTTAATTTAAGGTGTAATTCTAACCTTTTCAGAATGTAACTTTACTATATTGAGAGTATAACTTTAGTCATTTATAGTGTTAATTAACTCTTTCACGATTTGAACTTTAGTCATTAATACTGTAACTTTTGTCCATTGAGAGTGTAACTTTGGTCAATTGAGAGTGTATCTTTAGTCTTTTAAGGGTGTAACTTCAGTCCATTAACGACCTCCGTCGCCGTCAACAATAACACCAAATAAATTCCAATAATAACCACAACTTTTTTTGTCATTAAAAAAATTGAGATAATACGATTAGTTTTTCAAAAATCTACTTTATATATAGTAGATCTAAGATTAAAGTTAACTAAACAAGAAAAAAATGGCTACTAATTATTTGTTTTCAAAATTAATATTACTTTGTAGTATATCTAAAGAGAAAAAAAAAGGTAATACTAAATCTGAAAAAAAAAAAAAAGTAGATCTAAAAAAATACCCTAAAAAGTAATGATAAATTACAACAATGAAAAAGTCAGTAGATCTTAAAAAAAAATGAGAATAAAGAAACAACATTGAGCAAACCCCAACATTTTCTACCCAAACAACAGCAACAACCCCACATGGGGCCGGATCTGGAAGAAAAAGAAAAAAAAAAAAAAAAAAAAAAAGAGAGAAAAAAGAGGGCGGTGGTGGCTGGACCTGGCGGCAGGCGAAGAGGAGAAGAGATGGCAGGTGGTGGTGGTGTCGGAGGCGAGGAGGAGAGTGGAGGGT
>JAIUZE010002974.1:0-22476 GCA_022085475.1 Heliosperma pusillum | reverse complement strand
GATTCAGCTTTGCTCGATCGAGCAACCCAATATATACCTGATGAGTTACGAGTTTCCTAATGTCGGTTTAGTTAATTATTGTTTTAGTATAAATACAAAGCTCGACTTTCATAATTGGGGTACACTTTATTTAGTTTAGAAACACATAAAAACTCTTAGAATTAGTTTGCTACTTATATTATTCGAGATCTGTAATTTTATTTCTTTAGTTCATCAATCTTTTGAATTTGGTAATTGTATTTCTTCTACTCTTGTTATTACTAGTTTAAATTCTTGTTTATCAATTGTTTTGTTAATAATCTCCTTTGTGTTATTAATTATGTTTATCTTTATTTATATTATCCTTGTTAGTTTAGTTATTATGAGTAGCTAATCCTTTAATCTAGGGTTAAAGGGGATATAGGATGTTAGAAGGGGGATTACTTAACTAATTGTTAGTTAAATAATAAGGTTGTCTTTTGATTGTTGTTTTAATTCTAGTATATTGATTTTGGCCAGAATTAATTAACTAGTATCGCATATTACAATTTTCACCGACTGGGTTAAGACTAATATAGGCTACGCAATCGAATAGAATAATTCTAATGATAGCGACCGCATGTTAGACTTAGATGTATAGGGCATAATTGAGTCGACCGTTCTTATGACCTTAAGCAATTAGATTGACCTTTTAATTGATTAAATTAAATTTCTTCCCCTGATAACATTCTAGTGAACCTGATACCTAGACTTTTAAATCTTATTGAATTCATCTTTATTACTTTCGCAGTTAGTTATAGTTAAAACAACCATAAATCCCAGATTTGTTACCTTTAAGGCAGATCTAATTATTAGCAAACAGATCTTTACCGCCTCCCTTTGGATTTGATACCCTATTTACTGCTGACTATTAGTTAGGATTACTTTGATTAAGGTGATATGACTTTACCCTTATCGGAATTCCTACGTCCTGATCATTAGTTTACCTATTTTATCTATGGATATCTAAGTAATTTGCTTACCATGCATTCTCTATTGGAATATTTTTGATCATTCATTAGCTATATTAATACTGAAGGGAAATACTAATTCTAAAAGAATTTTTTAGTAAAAAAAGGTACCTGAAGTAATAAAGTATGTATAAGCCTTAAAGAGTGACTTTGAGTCATCATCAATAAAATGATCATGATCAACACTTAAAATGTTATTGCGAAATAATTTTCCAATAACGAAATACTGGATTTCCAATTTTGTTTAAAAGAAAATGTGGAGAGAAAGAGATGAAAATGATCCACATTATGCAATAATGCAATTACAAATTTAAAATAAGATGGTCTCAAGCGGTCCACTTTTTTTTTATAAAAAAAGTTATCTTGTTATTGCTAATAAATGCATTGACTTCTGAGAAGATGAGAGCCTCTCATAATGTGAGAACGTCACTAATTCTTGTGTAAGACGATATCACATTGTCAGACGATCCGTTTATCTAGAAACACTAATTTATTATTAATAATAAATGCATGATTCTCTTATGCAAAAAAATTGTCTTACATGTGAGATCGACTTATCCTAAAATTTATGGACATCCTATATTACATGTTGTATTATTTTGATTTTACGAAGTATTCCGTACTTCTTATCCAAAATAATTAACTCAGGTGCTCATTTCATCTCATACATATGAACATATTTAATAAAGTTAAGCTCCAAAATTTTAAGATATATATGTAATAATATTTTAAATTACGTTTTCAAAAAAGAAAAAAAAAACATATAAAATCAAATAAATCTTAAAATGTTATATTAACAATGTTTGGATGCATCGTATTGTATAAGATCTTCAAATTTTTGGAGTTTTATCAATTAAATTTTTTGACAATGGTATATAACAACTAAATAACAATTGGTCTTATTGAATAAGGGGTATATCTGTCTTCCATGAAGACTGGTCGGATCTCCTCTCACAATGAGGCAAGTAGAAGAGCAAGTGGGAAACTAAATGGATCCTCATTTGCCCTTTCACTTGTCACCTTGTGAGAGGGGATCCGACCCGTTTTCATTAAAGATGGATATGCCCCGCCTTTAATAATAATTTGTGATTAAATAAATCTCATTTCTATATCAAGAATGTTAAAAATTTAGGATGCATTGCCGACAACTTTTGATGGTCAAATAATTTCCGATAATATAAATTGCTATGCAAGTTGGAAGTTTTGTTTTTCTTTTATTTTAAAATGGACCATTCTAGCCAAATAAAGACCCAATCAACAAAATAAAGACGACTATTTGATAAGGGACGTGAGAGGAAGAGAATGATGGTGGTAGCTTGTTGGTTGGTTGTCGGAGGAAGGAGAACGAAGATCATTAAGGTAGCCTATTCGAGGACCAAAACAAAGAAACTAAACTAGTGCCTTGAGGTAGTCGTTGTCTCACACAGCAACACCTTAGATTTTATTTAAAAAAAATATTTTCTCAATAATAATGACTTTGACCCATTTTTTATAAATATTTTGAAACTAGGTGGAATACCCGTGCTACGCACGGGGCGCCTTGTATAATCGTTTTTAATCCGTTCAGTTATATTTGTAATATTCTTTAGCACACCAGTACCAGTCTTTGAATTGTGGTAGCTTGTTAATTGTTATGATGTAAGCACTTTATATAAATGGTATTAGTGGTTGTCATTCACATGAAACAGTTTCGTGTTACCAATATATGGTTAAGTGTAAGTTTTTTTTTACCGTATGATGATCCTATATTTGTTATGTCTTAAACATATTATATAACACAAAGTGTAACACGGTCTCACACAGTCACACCATGAGACAACTCATTTTTGTTTAAAAGATGCTCATTTATTGTGCATAAATGAGTTATATTTCAACATGTCGTCTCACAATATTAGATGATCTCATACTATAATTACTGATAAAGCTATATACTCCATTATTATTATTTAATATAATCAAGCACTTGTGAATTATGACTAACCATTTAGCTGTCACTTTCCTTTAAGCTATTTTTATATCATCAACAATCCTAATTTAATATCGGTCATCATCATTCCAACCAATCCTTTTTTTAAATGATCAATTAAATCCTCCTTAACTTACCTTCATCTTCGCCATGTCATCGTCTTCTTTGCTCCTTTTTCCGATTATTTTCTCTCAGTTAATTAATAATATGTCCTCCAACCCTAAATGAATCTACTTGTTGCTTTTATCCCGGTTTTTTCGTCTATGCGACTATCCAAATCTGGTTTATAATTAATCAGTGGAAACCCTAACCTTATACTCCGTATGAGTTGTTTATATTGACGGTGAAACAAATGTTATATTGTATTAGTTTTTAGTTTTGATTAGATTCCTAAGTCATAAGTCATATTGTTTTCATATGTAATACTATCTTGTATTGCATAATCGGCTAAGTTTTCCAGTCAGAGAACTCTGGGAGTTAGAAGACGTGTATAACTTAGGTTACGGTTCCAAAATTGATAAGGATTCTTTATAATTTTTATTTAGGAACGGTCTCTTTGTAGTTTGACCAAACTACTCATATAAGGTGCCTTGGATTTATGTCGTTAGTTCTGTTCTACTAAAACTCATTAAAAATTTGTTAAGCTTTCAGAAATTGCTTAAAAATGAAGCTAGTGTTTATTGGTGTAAAAATTGCCTTTATCTTCTTGAAGTTGTTACTCTCCGTGCCAATTGTTTACCTTTTATTAAAATACTCCTCATAAAAAATATAAAAATTAAATAATTGAATAGGACAGAGGGAATATATCAATAACATTTGATTAATTAATACTTCGTAATCGTAACCATCAATATGTTAGGAATGATCATGAGTAGCATGACATCCTTATATATTAAAGGAACAACCACAGAGCTGATGTGTCAGCCTGTGGTTGAAAGTACATATTTAATATTTATTAAATACTGATCCCATCCATGTTCATTCACCATCATTTATTTAGAGATTTTATCTGATATATGGAGTATGTTATAGCCTTTATGTGAATTGTTCATTATACTAATTTGATTAATATAATTGTTGTACTAATATTTAATGTTAATTTGATTTTAAAAAATCTAATCTACAACGTGATGCACAACATCATTTTCGCAACTCCAGTAAATGGAGTTTTTGTCATCCAGCTTCATTTATTGTTTCTAATGCAGTTAAGATTTTTATTTTATTTAACCTAATATGCAAATCTCAATTAAATATTATCAGTCGTAATTAAATAAATTTGAGAACAGAATAAAAAAATTGTTAAAATTGTTTTTTTTAATAAATTATAAATATATTACTTAAACAATGATAAATTATAAATGTTTAACCTAAAACAGAAATAGTGAACAAATTAGAATTTCCGCCAAATACAGAAATAGTAGAATCATTTTTTTAAAAAAAAAAAATTACAATAATGGAAACAAATATAAATGAAATAAAAATGATTAACAACGATATACCGTTTGAAAAAATAACGAGTCTTAAAAATTCAATCAAATATGGAGTATTTTTTTTATAAAATGCATGTAACAAATATAGATGTATAATCGAGAATGATGAGAGAGAAAGTTAAAGAGAAGATTCTCTAATTTTTCTAGGGTTCTTGGTTTTTGAGCAATGGCTAAAAACAAAGCTAACAATCATTCTCAGGTGAACACAAAATTAATTAGTAAAAATAATAATGCATCAATTAATACCAATACAAACAATCCTATAGAATTAACTAATACGTAAAATAGTAATAATACTAATAATTTGGCGAGTAACAGTGCTAAAGAAACATCGATTGCCAACAATGAAACTCTCGTTACAGAGGCTAGAGCTGTGGTTCAGGAACGCCTTCATGAAGAACAAATGGAGCACAGTGTGACAAAAGAAGGACAGGAGAGTCAATGGCAAGAGGTTGTGTCTAAAAGGAAGAAGCAGGAGATGGCTCGCGCACGGGAGGATAAACTGGAATCCATTGCAGAATGTGAGGTGGATGAAGCAGTCCCAAAAGGTACTGTTCTTAAGCTTACTATGGAGGATGTAGCGGAGGAACTTAAATATTGGTCCTCTGCTATATATGGTTATGTTATGGGGGCAAACCCTCCTAGAATGGTGTTAGAAGGATTTCTTCGTAGGACCCTCAAGGATTATAAAGTGTCTAAGATCTCATTTCTTCCCAGTGGTTTGTTTATGGTTAGATTTGAGGAATTAGAACATCAGCAATTGGTTTTGAATAAGGGTATAATGTTGTTGGATGGTAAACCAGTTATTCTCAGGCCATGGAATCCCAATGTGAGAATGGACAAGGTCTCTGTTAAGTCAGTGCCTATCTGGGTAAAGTTGGTAGGATTAGATTTGAAGTTCTGGGGGGATAGATGTTTGGAGAAATTGGCCTCATTAATAGGCAAATTTCAGAGAATTGATGAAATTACTAAGATGAGAACCTTACTTGGATTTGCAAAAATTCTAATTGAGGTTGAGGTGGACCAGCAGTTCCCTAACCAGATTGTTTTTGAGGATAAGAATGGATTGGAGGTTAGAGTGGCTGTGGAGTATGATTGGGTCCCAATCACGTGTCAGGTTTGTAAAGGAATGGGTCACAAGTCGGAGGCCTGTAGGAAGAACATAGTGCCCATTGTATCTAAACCAGTACAAATGCCAGTGATTCAAAAACAAGTTTAGAAAAGGAAGGAGGATAGTTTGAGGATGAATGATCAGGCTGAATTCCCAATTTTACCAAAGAGTGTAGGCAGAATATCTGAACATAAGGAATTAGTGAAAGATAAGGAGAGGGAAGAGACACCAGCAAATACTCCTGTTACATTAAACTATGGAGCTTTATTCACTCCTGCACGAGTTATCACTAGACTTACAAGACATGAGACCAGGATTCCTGATAGACAACAGAGTGGCTTTATGCTGCAGTTTAACAGTGCTTTGGGGAAGGAAAATGAATTGGCTGATAAAGGAGGTGGGGATGGGGGTTCCTTATCTCATCATGGTTAGAATTGGAGTTTGGAATGTGAGGGGCCTAAATAATGTGATTAAACAAAAGTATATTAAATGGTACCTTCACCAGGCAGAGGTGGAGATATTTGGGCTCCTTGAGACAAGGGTGAAATCCTTGTCTCTAAAGAAAGTGGCTGATAATGTCTGTCATGGTTGGTCTTATGTAACTAATAATGATTGTCATGAAGGTGGCAGAATTTGGGTGCTGTGGAGGAGTCATAGGTGTAAGGTGGATATCATTGAGAAGTCTGATCAGTTAATTCATTTGCAAATGCAGCAGTTAACTGATAATAGAAGATTTTTTGTTACTTTTGTGTATGGCTTTAATAAGATTGAGGAAAGAACTCCTTTGTGGAATGATCTACTTAGGATTAATATGGTGGAGCCTTGGATTATTCTAGGAGACTTTAACAATGTTTTGAATGCAAGTGAGAAGATTGGACTTCCTGTTAAGGATGCTGAGACCATGCCTTTCCAGAATGTTATTAATACTTGTGAGCTGTGTGACATTAAAACTGTTGGAGCTTTTTTCACTTGGAATAACAAACAACCTAGTGGGACTAGGGTGTTTAGTAGAATAGATAGGGTCTTGGTCAATGATAGTTGGCTTCAATTCAGGCCTAATGCCTATGCATATTATGGACCTGAAGGAGATTTTGACCATTGTCCCTGTCTAATTGAGGAGGGTGGAGGATATAGCTGTCAAAAGAAGCCTTTCAAGTTTTTCAATATGTGGAGTAAGGTTGAGGTGTATAAGGAGATAGTGCAGCTGGGTTGGTCTAAACATGTTGAGGGTACCCCAATGTTTAGAGTGACTACCAGACTGAAATTGCTGAAGCCTCTTCTTAAAGGGTTGAATAGAGAGTTGTTTTCTGACTTAGAGAGGAATGCTGATGTAGCTTTTGAAGTGATGATTAATTGCCAGAAGGAACTGCAATCTAATCCTACTAGCAGTGTCCTCATGGATAAGGAGTTACAAACTAGACTGAGTTATAGAATGTTAGCTAAGGCTAAAGAGGAATTTCTGAGACAAAAGGCCAAATGCCAGTGGGCTAAGGATGGTGATACCAACACTGCTATGTTTCATAGGATTATTAAGCAGAGACAAATTCAAAACAAGGTATTCAGAATTGAGGGGCTTAATGGTGTACTGTATGATAAGCCTGAGGATATTCAGCAGGCCTTTGAGGATTATTATAAAGAGTTATTAGGATCTTGTGCTCCTACTTCTGAGTTATTTCCTCATATCATGAGAGAAGGACCTAAAGTCTTACAAGAGGAAAGGGAGGGCCTATGTACCATCCCTACTGAGGGGGAAATTATGAGGACTGTTCATTCTATACCTATGGAGAAGAGTCCTGGTCCTGATGGCTATACTAGCTGCTTCTTTCAAGCTAGTTGGGAGATAATTAAAGAGGATATTTGCCTGGCAGTTAGGGACTTCTTTATTTCAGGCAAGCTGTTAAAACAGATTAATGCTACCAATATAGTGTTGATTCCTAAGAAGGAAAACCCTATAAATGTTAGAGATTTCAGACCCATTGCTTGCTGTAATACTGTGTATAAAATCATATCTAAGCTTTTATGTGATAGGCTATCCAAAATTCTTCCTGGTATCATTAATCCATCTCAATCTGCTTTCATTAAAGAGAGAAGTATTATGGGAAATATCCTCATCAGTCAAGATCTTGTGAGATTGTATAACAGGAGGAACTCTTCTGCTAGGTGCACGATTAAGGTGGATATGAGGAAAGCATATGATTCCATTGAATGAGATTTTGTCTTAAGGCTGCTGCAGAGTTTGAACTTTCCTACTCATTTCATTCAGCTTATTCATCAATGCATTACAACCACCTCTTATTCTATTGTGCTGAATGGGAATTCCTATGGTTATTTTCATGGGAAGAGGAGGTTGAGACAGGGAGACCCTTTGTCACCTTTACTTTTTACACTTTGTATGGAGTATTTGAGTAGAATCCTTAAGGTTATAGGTGGTCTACCTGGTTTTAAATTCCATATCTTTGCAAAGGACTAAAACTTAACCATCTTATGTTTGCTGATAATCTCCTTATTTTCTGTAAAGGAGATATCAAGTCAATCTTTATGATTGTTGAGGGATTCAGTAGTTTTTCTAAAGCTTCTGGGTTACAGATTAACAATGATAAGTCTGAATTGATAATGAATGGGGTTGACAGGGAGACTGAGGAATTCATTCTTCTGCAAACTGGTTTCACCAAAGGTAGATTGCCTTTTAAGTACTTGGGTGTGAATATTTCCCATAAGAGACTTTCCAAGCATGATTGTAATGTACTGATTGAGAAGATGACTGCTAGAGTTAAAGGATGGAATAGAAGGAAGATCTCATACACTGGTAGGCTCACTTTAGTGAAATCTGCGCTCAGTACCATTCATACTTATTGGGCACAAATATTCATTCTTCCTATGGGTGTTCTTGACAAGCTTAAGGCAATGTGTAGGAATTTTCTATGGGAGGGGGATGAGGCATACTCTAAGGCGCCTCTTGTATCCTGGAAAATTTTGTGCCAAAGGAAGGAGAATGGAGGTCTGGGTTTATTTGATAGTAGAATGTGGAATGTAGCTGCTGTAGGCAAGCTTGCCTGGTAGGTTCTGATTAAGAAGGACCTGCTTTGGATTAAATGGGTTGATGCAATCTACTTGAAAGGAAGGCCTTGGCTCACTTATCATCCTAGTAGCTCGAGCTCTTGGGCATGGATGAAGGTATGTGCAGTCAAAGACACTTACAAGGAGGGGTTTCTAGCTGGCAACTGGCAGGAAGGGGGAGATAGGTATACAATTCTCAAGGGTTATAACTGGCTGGTTGGTGCTAATCTACCTAGAGATTTGTATAGCTGCACTGTATGGAATAGGATGAATACTCCAAAACATTGCTTCATCTTTTGGTTGGCAGTCAAGGACAGATTACTCACCCTGGACAGAATAGGGAGAATGGGTTTCACAGGAAGGGTATGCTGTTTTCTGTGTGAGAATCACATTGAAAGTCACAAGCATCTCTTCCAGGATTGTTGCTATGCACGTAAATGTTTTGATTGCCTCACAGATTGGACTCAGATTCAACCTAGGGGAGGACATTCTCCTGCTGAACTGGTCAGAATGCGCAAGCCTGCACGCTTCATCAGGAAAATTTTTTGGTCTTTGGTAGTGGCTGTTTACTATGGCATATGGATGAGTAGGAATAAGTGTAGGTTGGAAGGCTATGTCCTTAGGCCAGATAGCTTAATTTAGGGGATCAAAGTTCAGTCTAGGACGAGATTAATGCAACTAGATATTAGGAAAATGAAACAACATGAATATGTATGGTGTAGAGACAAGGAATTATTATGAGATTATAGGCTAGGAGGAAGGATGATAGTTGAAGGTTTGAATGTGTGTAATAGTATTGTTGTAGTGATGTAATGTTGGATTTGAGCTTTGATACTAATATAAACTTACATTTGCACCAAAAAAAAAAAATATAGATATAAATATTAGATAAGCTAAAAACCGAAAAATTTGAATACTAACATAAATCTAAAAAAACACATTTTATAATTTTTTTTTGAAGTAATAAAAACAGAAAAAACAAAATATTACATATAATCTAATATTCTAACCTTTTCAATTTCCCGGAGTATCATTAACACACTAAAATTGTTTTGGTAAGATGAATTGAAAATTAGTTCAATAATTTTAATGTGAGTAAATGATAGATAGAGTTGGGTAAAAAAAATAGGGATTTTACTCTTTCACATACGGATTTTACTCTTTCACATACGCGTTTTACAATTTTATCCTTTTCATTTTCTCATTCCCTCACCCAATTTATTTTTTTCCTTTCTCATCTCCCTTCACCACTACCACTTCATCTAGTTGAAAAAATTATGTTCACCGCTTGTTCCGGCTAACGTCGCTCCAACCAACGTGGGATACCCTCTTTGGCAACCCCCACCATCGACTCGGGTAAAAAAACAAATAATAATTTTAAAAGAAAAACAAAACAAACAGGATACACCAGTATTGGTCCAGATCTGTTAAGTTCTAACTGATATGAAAATGTCGTTACCCTGTAGTCTTGTACTTCATTTTTAAGAGTGTGGAAATCTAAAAAGTTAGTATGTTATGGCTTATTGCTGTACCAGTATTGGTGGTGGTGCTTCTTATTAGGGTTGATGTCATGATACAATTTGTTGATAATGATTGATAAGTACTCTTTCACAACAAATTTCACTAATTAACAATTAACTAAACCCTAATAATTCCAACAATACATATTAATAATTGCTCAAGACTAAAATTACTCAAGTAGTTAGATAATTATAATCCATTATTCAAGTTTTTGAAACAATTAAATTCGATTTTAGGGGAAAAGTAATGCATAATCTTTAATTTTTCTAGGTATGGGAAAAAGGTATGAAGTGGAAAGTTAATGAAAATATGTATGTGAAAGAGTAAATCTCGTATGTGAAAAAGTAATTCCGAAAAAATAAGGAGGTTGGAGTGATGTGGTTATGTGTGACAACCCTCGCGAATGCGGAAATAAAACATAACAAGCATGTGATTTATAAAGCGGAAAATACGGTATTTTAAAAACCTTTATACATGCAAGATAGAAATACGAGGAATGTCAGTAATTACAAACCAAATATAAAATACTACAAGAGACGTAGTCTCTCAAAATGTTAACAAAAGACAAAGTTATTTAGCATCTAGCTAATGAACGTCTAGAGGTGTTTCATCCAGGGACAACGCCCGCTAGCTCACACCCGAACCCAAAATACCAAGCAAAAAGCCATCCAATCAAGCAACCTGTTCATCCATGAAAAACATGAACGCCACAGTCAGTGGAAAGTAACTCCGGGTTCTCCCAGCCATATCACATTAAACATACATAAAAGGAAATACAAAAGTAGAAGTATGCATATATAGATATACATGTGAAATACGATAAGGATAGATAGGCAATTCGATATTTAATGATAAGAGCATATGGAATACAAATCCGAATCCATCATGTTATACAAAGACTCGAGAAAGACACTCTTAGGCAACCGAATACGCTCACTAGGGCTTGCATCTCACCGTTAGCGGTATAAGTTTGATAAGATTGAGACTCGACAAACAAACCATGCCAAGTCATGGTATGATCATGAATAATCAATCATGTAATCACCCATCCAAACACAACGACACAATGACGACAACTCTCACGGTAAATGAAACGCACTAGCACCGTGTACATGGCAAGTATGATTAAAAGGCATCCACGAGATAAACATTTCCCTGAACGCATACACGATTACATTTCGTATATGTGGACTAATTTCCTCCGGTAGGACGACGATAATAATACGGTCCTAGTCTAAACCTGGCCAGACTCCCGGAATCGCATTTTCCGGTTCGACATGCGATGACATTTCGCATCCAAGACTCGGTCAATCAATGACGCCGAGTACCCCAAATTCGGTAGATCAATTCACGAAAGAGGCGGAAAAGAGCCCAAGCCTCATAACAAGCGGTACGCTACATGCAAATAACACCACCTCGCAAGTACACAACATTTGACGGCCGGGTCGATCAACGCAATGCGTTCAACTCCCAACAACGTCGTCGTATGCCCACTACACATGCAATTAAGCAGTAGGATACCTCCCCGTTCCGACATTCCAGCCTTACGAACGTGGAGGTAGCCAAGGGAATGAGAGTAAAAAGCACATAACAAAATAGTGCTCAAACCGTAACATTTGTAAAAACCGACTCAAAGTGGGACATACCAAAAACCGTCACAAAACATGTGATACAAGCGAATGAAATATCATATATTCAAAACATTAACATTATAAGTCACTACGTAAAATTATACGATAAACGAACCATGCGAACTATCGTAAAATAAGAATTTAGCAAATTAAAAGAAATATATCCAGCGTGTTGCCGGCCGGTCAGTGGACGGGCGGCCGGTCACCCGGCTTGCGCTACAAGCATAACACAAAAACTCATCAAAAATGCAGCGTGTTCCCAGCCGGTCAGGGGGCCGGCGGCCGGGCACCCGACATGGAGCATCACTACTCAAAAATCCAAAGTTCTTTCTGATGTGTTCCCAGCCGGTGGGCAGACCGGCGGCCGGTCACCCGGCTGGGAACCCCAGTTCACCCGTGAGCAACAATTCAAGGTTCATCCATTTTCAATTCTCATAATCTACTTCCATTAACTATCAACAATTAATAATCATCATCAACAATCATCAACTAACAACAATCATCATCAATAATACAATTCCTAAGCTTACTAATCGTATTCTAAATACGAATTTTAACATAGAAAACATGTAAAACACGTAAATGATACCGAGTAACCCTTCACCGTTACCTTTAGGCGTCTTTAAACGATTTGTAAGCCTTCCTCCACTAGATAGTAATCCTTATCGGGATCTTGAAGGTCTCCAACTAAACAAAGACGACAAAAGATGAATATAATTCACCTTTGAGAAAGACAGATAAATTGAAAAGCGAGAGAGGCGGTAATTTTATTACCAATAAGGATAGAGGAAGATGAGAGGGAAGGAATAAGACGAACTTTAGCGAATTTGAGCGAGTAACGAATGAGTAGCGATGATTTAGAGTTGGATCAAATATGGAGGCTAGGTTTTGGGGTTTACTTGGTGAGGAAGAAGAAGATTGAGTTGTGAGGGAGTTAGGGTTATGAGGGAGTATATGAAGATGTAAGTGGAAAAAGTCAAGGAAAAAGTCAATAACGTCTTAAGACGTAATTTACTCAGAATCTCGCGCAAAGTCCGAAAACGAACTCGGAAATTCTAAATTAGACACGGGAAATTAAATTCTAAACTAAAACTAAATTTTGCTGAAACGTATCCGTATAATATTTTTAAATTACAAATAGGGTACATTTGCGGGTGTTACATTATGTGGAGTTGAGAGAGGGGAAGGGACATAAGCACTTATACTCACAAGTCACAACACAACAACATAATGAGGAAGCTAGGTTTATAAGAGTAGTTCATACGTATTACGTATATATATGGTCATATTTTTTGGGCCGAAATGACCTGAGACTTGAGTAGAGCTCATATTTGTTTTGTATATGGTAAATCACACATTGTATTTACCATACTCGGCCATTGAAAATGATTTAAGTGAATTACTACTATCTAAGTTAAAATTATACTACATACACAAATTCTCATTTAAGACGGAGATATATGTCGTAAACTTTTGACGTATCAAGTATGCCCATTAAAGATGAAAAAAAACAATGGCATAATGCATAGGAAAAAAACAAAATATATGTCTCATCCACACAAAAATGAATATACCCGTTTTAAAAGAGATCTACTGAAAATAATATTGCCTAACTCTTTTTAGTTCACGGGGTAGAGTATGTATTCAGGAAGACAATAACCTCGACCTAAACGTACTCAAAAGAAAAACATATCAAATCTTTCATTTTAAATGTACACGGGTCAAATTGTTTATTTTGTCCTATTCACTAATTAACAATTGTTACTGATGAAAAAACATGTCAAAATTTTTATTTTAAACGTATACGGGTCAAAATTATATTTTTTACAGTGCACAAATTCTACAAACACGCACGAGTTTGACTAATAAAAAACAAGTTTACCATTTTCCATGTGTCTGCAATAATTTAACACTGTCTAATTTTGTGTTATTTCATTTGAACGATTTTGTTTCATATGTTAGTCACTTTTATTTTCTAAGTCGACCTTATTAAGGCATATCAGCAAGTAAAATTTATAATTTAAATCTAAAAAAGTAATATATGACTCGATAACTTAACTATTTCATTTGTAAGTTAAAATATTTAACAAAAAGTAAAGATATTTTACTTACTATTTATTTTTAAAACTTATTTTAATAACTATAATAGACTTCCAAAGTAGATAATTAATTAGTATAAAATTTTATCTTAAATATCTATAACTTTTATAAGAAAAAAATTTTAAATAACATACCCGTGCAATTTGCACGGGTTCAAAACTAGTAATAAAGATTTACATAATCCGTACATATTATCAATCTCAAAATCATGCTATGATCAGGAAACATTTAAAAATAATGCAAATATTATTAGCAAAACCCATGAATCATGTTCATGGATGTCGGTCATCGGATGAACTTTAGCATTTCGTGAGAGTTGGGGTCTCTTATATCGGCCGAAAATTTTGTGAGTATATCTCTTATAATAGGTACCATATACATCGGGGTGTATCTTCGTTCACTATGGCTTGTGTTGTCCTTTAACGTGGATAAAGTTTTGTGCTTTGTTGAAGATATGGATTATTGAGTATATACCTTTACCAACAATGGAACGACTGGAAGATTTGTTTCGTTATGAATTTCAGTCCAACCCTGTGCCTTATATTGGACTTAATATAATCAACCAATTATACTATTATATTATACCTAAAATTACAAACCAATTTGCACTATTAATACTTTAGATAGATCACATATAAGAATACGAAATAATATGATAAAGCAATAAGCAAGCAATCACATAAGAAGTAAAACAAATCACATACACAATCAATATTACAAAAAAGTTCATCCTATCATCAAAGAAAATAAGCCAAAAATTAAAGAGGAATATGATGATTGTAAAGTTGGATTTTTTGTACTCTGGAACAATGACTTTATATTTAAATATATAGCATTACCGTAAGCAAACCAAGCTACTCCGTAATAATTAGGAGTCTTCTTAATCAAGGATTACTTTATGTATCCTTTTTTTCTTCAAAGTGTTTGAGTATTTTCGTTTATCAAAGTGAAAAGCTTGCAGATAATTTTGCCCTCTAATTTATACGGAGTAGTAGGAAATAGTTAGTGCATTTGAGAGTGTGAAATTGTTAATTAGCATTGTGATGAAAATCGAAAGGCTAAAATCAACCTAACATAAAGAGCAAATGTAATGCATGATGAATTAAATTTTAAACGCAAATCTTGTAATAGATTTATATATACGGAGTATACAATAAGAAATAACATGGAATTCCAATACAAATGGGCTAATATGCCAATATGGAATAAGGAAGATAAACTCCAAGCTTTCAATTGTGTAGGATTGTGTAAAACTCTGCCACATAAATTTGATTTTAATGCAATCTTATCAAATTTAAAATTCATTATTAACTGATGTAGTACATACAACATCATTCGTAAGGCGGGATTCGACCTAGAATATATCATACCTAAATTATCAAACCAAATAACATTATTAATTAGTATATACAACAAACAATATAACAATATACAAACTATAGAACGTAATATGCAAACACATCTTTACCTCTTCTAAATGTGGGAAATTCCAAAATGATTTCTTATGAATAGTATTCTAGCCAACCCTTAAGGCCTTAAACCCACTGAACCATTCGACCAACAATTGGAGCCAAGCGTGTTTGATCTTAACCTTTTTGTCCCCTCTGTTTCATTCTTTATTTTTTATACCTACCACCACCTCTATCGTTTCTCTTCTTCTTCCTGTTTCCATTTTACAGACTATTCATCTTCATCTCAAATATATTTTCCTCTTCATCTTTATATTATCTTATCCTGTTCATCTCAAATATATTTTCCTGTTCATCTTTATATTATCTCAAATCAAATCAAATCAAATATTCAGTCACAAATATTTCATTTAGGTGAATCGGTTTATTTCATTGATAGAGCTGGTATGTATTGTGCTTCTCTTTCATTCTTTATCATGATCCAACACTTGCTTTTTCGGCTAAGGTTTGGTTCTTCGGCTCTTAGTTTACCAGGCCATCCATTTAGTAAGTCTTATAGAAGTTTTGTTCATATGTGACTGTTTTTTACCCCCAACTGAGTTCTGTTGAGTAACTTACTCTACCGGAGTTTTAGTTTATTGTTTGAGCTTGGATTTACGTAGTTTATATTAGTGAAGTTAACGTGGTTTGAGACCTATTGTGATTTTGATTGGGTTTGAGTTATTCTGAGAGCTAGGGTTATTCTTTTAAAGTTTGTAGCTCGATCTACTGTAGGTGGGATTAATTTGTCAGATCTACGGTCACTTGGGTTTTTGAAAGATCTTCATTGATTCATGTAGATAATTATTTCACGCGGTGTTTGCTTGAGTATTTATATGGTTAATGTAGAGGTAATTGTTTTGGACTTGACAACTCCTTTATTTTAGTTGACCGATATGTACTCGCGACTGTGCCGCTACTAACTACAATTACGACTACTAAAGTTGTTTGTATGTCTGACTTAGTAATCTAATTTAGTCATAGTTTATGTGACACCCTCAAATTTGCGGAAAGAAAAAAAAATAATTTAGATAAATAAAAGATGAGAATACGTTTCTAATAGGTTCACTTTAGTGAAAATCGGAACATTTTAAAACCGGAACCTACTATTAAATATATTCATCATAAGAAGGTGTCTTAAATAAAAAGGTTCATAACAAATACGGAAATAATATTATACAATAAAAAGTATCTGAAACGGAAGACATATCGCCCGTATAAATACAGAAATAAAAGAGCGTATAATAATATACAATCCTAAGAACCGAATATAGGTCCAAGGTAAATACTTCGCTCGCTAGCTCGTCAATGTACCCCAAGTATGCATCACCACCTGTTCGACCGCATTAAATATAAACACGGAACCCACAGTCAGTGGGGAGTAACTCCGAGTTCTCCCAGCCACGAAATGTCGAGTTTAATGAAACATGAATAACATAAAAGCAATGTATATGGAAAATACAAAACTTAAACATATATGATATGCTTTTCATGTTATGAAACAATTAACTAACATATAACCTATCATATGAAAGCTATCATGTGAAACCGATAATAAAATATAACAAGAGGTAGGGAAGCTGGTATGCTAGCTCATAGGTTACCCTGTAACGTGGCCATGATACACTCAAACCCTAATCAACACGTAATCATGTGAATCAGTTAACAATCGGTAATCCAAACTCTATCAATCTTAGCCGGCTTGCCTCTCACCTTCTAAAACTCATAGAATCATCATACATGAAAGACCAATACTTCTCTACAAACAGGCATAAGTTCTTAGGGCAGTCAATAGAAGACTTCTGTAACTCGAGGCTATACCACAAGGTAGGAAAACATCCTAGTCCTAGACTGATCAGACCTAGCGACAACAGCTATTCCATTCCCCGTCCCATGACATAACCGTCTATGAGAAACTCTACTAGGCGACCCCCCTAAGCAGAGATGGCTAGTACTTAAGCTGGCTCCCTTCCCAAAGCGGAACTCTTAGGATGCCATGCCCCGACTTGGATATAAACCCACCAAGCCGGGACACAAAAGCTATTAACCATGAACTATATACTCGTTAAAGACAGTACGGGCCTATCAATGTCATGGTCCAAGCTACTCATTTAGAATTAGAATGGTCAAGCCGCCATATACTCATAATTCTCTATGGGCACTTAGTCAACACGACACCAACCATATAATCAAAACAGTCACGGGAAAAACATCCTATCATGTGACTATTTGCATATAAATCATAATCAAATATCATATCGCCTCATATCTACTAAGGCTAATTCTTAATTAAATACAACCTTACTTGAAGACAAATCCCCGACCCGAGTCCCGCGACGGGTCATCAGTCAAAACGGGGCTGACTAGATCTTAGTTTGACCAAACCCGTTTGGTCAAACCGGCTAGAAACAGAGTCTTTATCACATAGACTTAATCATAAAAAATCAACATATTCAATACATGTTATTTTATTAAACCTTCTAACATGTGAATTATTATAACATCCCCAAAAACCCGCTTGACTTAAATGATATCCAATTAAACTACGATCTCGTCTTATAATTTCTAACATGTGAGAAATAATAATTTTATGAAAAACCTTTTTAATTAAATATTTTACTTATTAATATTTCCCACTTGCTAAATATTACCAAACACGATAAAAATGACGATAACTCAAAAACCGTCACAAGTCCCAAGGTGGGACCCACGGGCTGAGTTTGGGCCGGACCCACATGGGCCTGGACTGGGCCCACGGACCTATTTGGGCTGATTTGGCTGTTTTTCCAACTTTTACCAAAAACCGTTTCTTAAAAATTCCCGCATGCTTTAACATAATTAAAACCCGGCAAAACAACAACATAACAATCAAACATCGACACAACCCAAAGACCAAAACCCGGACCCACCATGAACCAGCCCAGACCGGCCTGGACCGGGCCTGAACCGGCCTGAACCGGCTGGTTTTGGGTCCGGTTCACAGCCCCACCATTTCCGGCCACCACCAAAACAACCACCCCTTTTTCCAAATTAATTCTAACATGTTTTTAATTAACAACACCCATTTTAACAACCAATTTAACCATCCAACATACAAAAATCATCATCATGAAGAAATCATAAAAATATAACAAGAACACCAACATATTTATAAATTCCTACAACATAATAAAATTAACAACTTATCATGTTACTAACTAAAAATCATAAAATCATAATAATATGAACAAAAACTAAAGATGAACCAAAAACTAAAGAAAACCAAAGCTATGTAACATATATCCGTCGAGTAACTCGGAATCGTTACCTTAGCTAGAAAAATCAATTAGCACCAAAATAAGAAGTATAAACTAAGAAACCCGTCTTCTAATCTTCCCCTACTATATACGAGTCACCAAACTCGTCTTCAAAATCTTCCCCTATAAGAAATGACAAGAAAAACATTATTAGAATTAAAACTTGATTTTCCATAATTAAAGTGTTGAAAACGATTTTGACGGAATTGAAAATAAACCGTACTTGAAGATGGAGGGCGAAGAGGAGATTCTAGAAATATAAGTTAGGACGGCTTTAATTAAGAAATGAAGGTTTTATGATGATTTTGCTCAAGAACGACGAAGAACGGATGAAGAACGACGAAGAACGCTCAAGAACGATTAAAGAAAGTGTTAATTAGATCTAAATTTGATTTATTGTAAAAAGAAAGTTGTTAGTGAGTATGTGGTGAGTGAGGGCCGTGTAAATATAGAGGATTTAGGAAGTCGGATTTTGAAATTGTTGTTACGGAATTGACTCGCGTTTAATAATTATATTACGGTAATCGATTAAATATAATTAGCGATTAAGTTAATTGAACTAAATATCAAGATATTATGTTATTATAATGAAAAGAAAGGAAAATATCAAAGTGAAAGAGAGGACAAAGGAGACGTGTGAAATGGTGAGAAATCGGGTCTGTTTTTATACGATTTGCGGAGTTTAAATTGACAGACCGATAAAGTTACAAATATCTTAGATATTTTTATTAGTTTAATCATATTAATTAAAAGATCTAATATGAGTGGAAAAAAGTGACATGGCGCGTGTGACTCATGTCAAAGTCGGGTTTCGGGACTTAAGTTGACCCGGGAATAGTTAAATGACGTTCGGTTAAAACCGTAAAAGTTATTCTTTAAAGTCAGAATAAATTCAAAATAGTTATATTAAATTACGATAAATTCCGATAAATCTTAATAAAAATAAATTAAATTTATTATTTTTCAAATATAATTTCGGTCTTTAAAATTTCGAGGCGAGTCGGAAAAAGTCAACGAAAGTCAAAGTTGACTAACAAGTCAAGAAAAGTCAATAATGACTTAAAAGTCAAGAAAAGTAAATGACGACTTAAAAGTCAAGAAAAGTCAATGACGACTTTTAAAAAGTCAAGAAAAAGTCAAAGACGACTTAAAAGTCAAGAAAAGTCAAAGATGACTAAAAACGGTCTTTTCATGAAATTTCTCAAAAATTCCAAATACGAACGCGGAATTTCAAAATAAGACTCGGAACAAAAATTCCTATTTTAAAAACTTAAGTTATACTGAAAAGTGTTAGTAAATATTTTTACTAGAAAAATCGGGTACTTTTCGGGTTGTTACAATCACCCCTCCTTTTAAAAAGTTTCGTCCTCGAAACTTAGAAGAAGGAAAGTAACATATATGTAGGTCTATTTCAAAACTGTTAAAAAATACTTGTAATAAAAATACATGGTCTTATCAATGGGGCGGAAGATTCTCGTCTGCAGTCAAGAATCTCATCGTCCAAGTCAAAGACTCAAAAGATACAATTTCGCATCAATAAATGAGAAAACTAGTTATCGAACGTCTCCAATAACGAGTCTCAACACTCCTTGACGGTAAAATACTTGAACTCATCAAAAATTTCCAAAAGCTTTTAGTTCAAAAATTCTATAGTAAAAGTAATAACACTACTATCTATACCTAAAATTTCTAACTAAAGCTTTTAATAACCTATCTATACGAGATGATAATTGATAGAAGGAAAGAAATATTCGAAAGAATAAATCGAAAAGAAAGAGAGAAAAGAGAGGAATGAATCACAAAACTATCATCCATCTATGACAATTCGAATGTCGATCATCAGATTCCTACCAAAAATATTTCATAAGCATGACACATTGAGTAGCAACTCCCAATTATTCCAATTCAATTAAAATCTTCTAAGGTCCATCGAACTATTATTGGAAATCACCATCAAAATATTTATAATTAAGGAAACAAGACCGCTAACAACCACAAAGTAAAGGACTTACTATGAAATCCTTTGATCCAATTTATTCCAAAATTCATTATCTTAGGTTATTAACAATTAACTTTCTCACCTTCAAAAGTTAAAACACAACTCCTCAAAAGAGATTAGTCACCCAATATCATTACACTTAACTTTTGCCAATCATAGGGCAATGCGACCGTAAATCAATTTATTTAGCTCCTTCAAACACTCAATACATCGGTTTTCGCTTATGACAATATTCCTCAAGTTGTTCATCCTATCCTAATTTCACAAAGTAATTATTCCCGTTAGGGTCCAACATTTAAAACAACTGTTTTTCCAAGTAACCTTTAAAGAACCACTAAAATCCTTAACCACAACAACCAACCACCATTATGCTTAATTCGATCCTCAAAAGAAATGATATTGCAACTTCAAGCTTTCATAGTCTAAAACCGCTAAGAGACTTTCCTCCTAAGTTTATCCTCAAATCTTTATAATCATCTAAACACGGAACTAGCTTAATAGGGTGGTTAGGTACCATATTCGAAACTTCTTATTTACTCCAAAATAGACATATCATAAGCATGGTCTTCCAACCAATACTAAACTTCTAATTCCAAAAGACTAAATTACCAATGAGTTAAGAAGTAATAGCCAACTCATTCGACTTTATACCTTCGAATATCCTGAACTATTTACACACAAGTCATGACAAGCTTCAGGCATTAAAATCATTAAACATACCTTACCACACCTTCCTCAAGGATACCAACTCTTACCACCATAGGGTGAAATTAAATCTATACCATTTTCCTCAAATCACAAGTTCATTCTAACAAATACTAATATTCCACAAGATTCAAAGATCTTCCGACTAAGTATAATATACCACAAACCGATGGTTATGACATCCATAAAAATGTTACAAGAGGGAGGTAAGGATACCAATGGTAAGATGGAGGAACTATTTAGAGTAATTTCCAAGAGGTAAATAGGTTGGAAGAGAATGAAGCACCTAGATAGAAGGAAGAGAGCGTAATACAATAAGGACGAGAGAATTCATAGATGAATAAAGAATTCACTTCTATTAGGCTTGTAAATCTTCAAATCTTCGGTAGAGGATACTCCTTCTAGGTAACACATATTCCACCATAAGGCGTAATATTGTTCCTAGCAATTTGGCTAGCCACCCAAACATAGCCTCCTTGGCAATTGTCTTCTTTATGAGGAGGGACCTGGTTGGCACTAACAACGATCTCTTCTATATGAGGTCCAACCATCTTCATAAGACACAAAACAAATTAAGTTACTCCTAACAATTAGCATAAACAAATAGACTACAACATAAATCCTAATCTACCCATCCTACCATTCTATCTCACAAGTTTATTATTTTATTAAGGTCAAGTATTTATGCAAGGGTACACAAACGTGCGTCGGGAGCAAAATAGCTCTGATACCAACTGTGACACCCTCAAATTTGCGGAAAGAAAAAAATAATTTAACTAGATAACGAAGGTGTCATAAATAAAAAAAGTTCATTACAAAACGGAAATAATATTATACAAAAGAAATATACAAGACGGGAGACATATCTCCCGTATAAATACTGAAATAAAAGAGTGTATAATAATATACAATCCAAGAACCGAATATAGGTCCAAGGTAAATACTTCGCTCGCTAGCTCGTCAATGTACCCAATGTATGCATCACAAACCTGCCAACCGCATTAAATATAAACACGAAAGCCACAGTCAGTGGGGAGTAACTCCGAGTTCTCCCAGCCACGAAATGTCAAGTTTAATAAAACATGAATAACATAAAAGCAATGTATATGGAAAATACAAACTTTAACATATATGATATGCTTTTCATGTTATGAAACAGATAA